>PVLC010015248.1:0-37677 GCA_004027655.1 Graphiurus murinus | reverse complement strand
CGATTAGAGCAGGTAAGGCCTCCAAAGACTCGCCCTCCCTCCTTCACTTTGCACACAGCAAACCCAAAACTCTGGGGGTAAGTGACTCGCTCAAGGCCACTCGGCCAGCCAGCGAGTTGTGCATCCCGCAGCTCGCCCGCCTCACACGGCGGAGCCCCCCATTTCCCTCTCTACTCCCCCACCCTCGCGGACCCAGATGGCCCTTGCCCTCCGCCTCGCACCCTGCCAGCGCCTACCCCCGCTCCTCAGCTCACCCTCCCGCACTGCAGCCCCAGGGAACTCCCTTCTCTGAAAGCCTGTTGCTTCCAGGGCCTCAAGCTAAAAGGGCTCTCGATTCTAATCCTGACTTTGCCTATTAGCAGGATCCTGGGGACCAGGGAGGAGCCTCTGGTGGATTCTCCACCACTTACCCAGCCTTTGCCTACCCAAATGGACCTAGTTATACAGCTGAACTCCCACTCAGCGATAAAGACTGACGCCTAATTGTGTCTTCTTCTGACTGTAGGTACAGCCGCCGCCCAGCAGACTGTCTCTGGCTCTGCGCGGCAGACACCTAAGCTGACTTCGCAGCTTTCCTTCCTCGCTGGGTGACGCCCGGCAAGTCACTTAAAATTTCTCAGAGCGTCCATTTCCCTGCCTGTAGCACAGGGGTAACGCTCTCCCTTGGGCTGGTTGTGAGGATTAAATGAGACAGTAACACACATTTGCTCAATAAAGGGCAAATTGGATTAGTGAGACTTCCAAGGAGGCTTGGGCTGGTCTCTCTGGCCTGATTCCGGCTCCTCTTTGGCACCCTCTTTCCTAGGTATGAACCTTCCAACAGGAATCCTCCCCACTCCTTCCTCCTGTTGAAGGCAATATCCAGGAAGGAACAGTCACACAGTGACTGTATACCAACCACAGGAAAGGAAGATGCTAGCCAGGCCCGTGATACACAACTGTAATCCCAGTTCTTGGGAGGCTGAGGGAGGAGGATCACAGATTTGCCAGTCTTAGTCACTTAGTGAGGTCCTGTTTAAAAAAAAATTTTTTTTTTTAAAGACTGAGGGTGTAGCTAGGAGGTAGAAAGAAAGCTAGCTGTTAGAAGGCAGAAAATGCTGAACAAGAGGATAATCAGGGCCCCACTGCCAGCTCCTGGCCACTGTTCCTGTGAATGTTACTCCTAGGTACCTCCTGGGTTGCCTCTCTCACACCCCTCTTTGGTGTGTGTGTGTGTGTGTGTGTGTGTTTTACCAGGGATTGAACCCAGGGGCATTCTACCTCCTAGCTACGCTCCAGCCCTTTTTATTTGTTTTGAAACAGGGTCTCCCATTAAGTTGCTGAGAGTCTAAGTTGCTGAGGCTGGCCTCAAACCTGTGATCCTCCTATCTTAGCTTCCCAGATATCGGGATTACAGGCATACACCATCACACCTGGCTTACCCTCCTACCCTGTGCTCCCTTTCTTTCTTTTTTCCTTCTTTCTTTTGTGATACTGGGGATTGAACCTAGGGACATTCTACCTCTGAGCTATACCCCCAGCCCTTTTTATTTTTTGTTTTGAAACAGGGTCTTGCTACATTGCTGAGAGTCTCCATAAGTTGCCGAGGCTGGTCTCAAACCTGCGATCCTCCTGTCTCAGCCTCCCAAGCATTAGGATTACAGGTGTGTGCCACCATACCCAGCTACCCTGTGCTCTTTCTAAACATGTCTCTCTGCCTCCACTGCTATTCGCTCCTAGTTCCTGCTTCTTAGAATTTACGGTCATTCATGGCTGCCCTGACACCCTCCCTGTGTATCAGCCGTTCAGTGCGGGATCCCTGACATCCACCATGTCCCAACACAAATGTCTGAGAGAAAATGGGACCCCACACGGGTGCTGCCTGGGCCTGCAAAGGCTGTTGGCCAGCCAGGAACCGGCTGCCCAAGGGCCAGGCGTCCACAGCTTGCCGAGCTGGCATCGGCCATGGGAGCAGGGTGTGCACAACCATGCATGGACACAAACATGTTAGCATGTGTAGTAGAATGAGCACTTGATAAACATTGTTGCGATGAGAGAGAGAGAGAGAGAGAGAGAGAGAGAGAGAGAGTGTCTTGTGTGGTATTGGAGAGTGAACCCAGGGCTGCTCTACCTCTGAGCTATACCCTCAGTCCTATTTCACTTTTTATTTTGAAACGGGGTCTCACTAAGTTGCTGAGGGCCTCACTAAGTTGTTGAGGCTAGCCTCAAATCTGCCATCCTCCTGTCGCAGCCTCCCAAGTACTGGGATTACAGGCATGTGCCACCACACCCGGCTGAAATTCTTTAGAAAAAGAAATAACTCCTTGAGAACTGTTTTATATGGTAAATGACCCCCTCTATCTACTGAGAGCTTCATGCCAAATTGTCTGTTTTGTAAATGCGAATTTGTATGAACAGTATTTGCTTGAAGCTTTATATACTCATATGTCTGTTTGAACAAATATGGCTCCAGGAGCCCGGTTTGGTGGTACATTCCTATAATCCCAGCAACTTGGGAGGCCGAGGTAGGAGGACCGCAAGTTCGAGGCCAGCCTGGGCAACTTAGCCAAACCTTGTCTTGCAATACAAAATAAAAGGAGCTGGGGGTGTAGCTCAGTAGCACAGCACCCCTGGGTTCAATCCCCAGCACCACACCAAAAAAAAAAAAAAAAGTTCCAGGAGGTGGTCTTGGTATCTGCAAACCTCAACTATTGTATTGCTAGAAGCTCTTTTTCATTCCCCAAATGATCAATAAAAGAATAAAAAAAAATAGGGTTGGGGGTGTAGCTCAAAGGTAGAACGCCCCTGAGTTCAATCCCCAGTACTGCAAAAGAAAAATTTTAAAAAAAGAATATATTTTTTTAAAGGCAGCCTGCCCCGTCTCTTCCCTGCCGATCACTCGCTGGGCTTTTCCTCATCCTTGCTCCCTTCCTTCCCCACTTCACCCTCAACCATGAAGTCCTGACTCTGCAGAAATAATAAGAGCCTGACTCTTGGGCCAGCTATCCCTGAGCAGAAACAGCAAGACCAGTGCTGGTGCCAGCTCTGCTCCCCGCAGCCCTCTCAGGACTTCTGGGAGAAGCAGAGAGGGGGCAGAAAATGCAAAAGGTTCCTCCACCCAGAGCACAGGGAGTCGGAGCCACAGCCCGGCCTGGAGCTGCCCCACACCCACCACTCCCTTGAGTGGAGGAAGATGAGATGTGCATGCAGACTTGCGTTAGGGACAGGATCCTCCTCTGGGCACAGCACCCTGGCTGTCAGAAACAGAAAACAGCTACTGCAAGTCGCCCGTGGTGTGAATGGGGCCTTCCTGTGTGCATACCCTTTTGCAGTGCACGACACGCACAGCTATATGTTGGCCTTAAAGCCATACACCAGTTTTGTCCTCTCCCAGGTGAGTGGAAAACTGAGTCTTGCTGACTGCTAGCTATCCCTCCAAACCTTCTCCCATGCACATGTCCAGCAAGGAGGTGACCGCCATCCTGTCTACCCAGCGTCAGCCCTTTGGACTTATCCCAGAGCCCTGGCTTTGAAATGAGATGGACCAGAATTCACATCTCAGCTCCAGCACTTGCTACAACTGCGACCTTGACCAGGCCACAGAGCCAGCCTGGGCCACTCATCCCTTATTTGTGAAGCGTGGGTGGCGCCAGCCCTTGCAAGAGGCTCTCATGAGGATTATGAGGAGATATGTAACATGCCAAGACCAGGGCCCGGTGTCTGCGGAGTCCCCAGCATCACTCTCCCCTCCCCCCACCCCGCCAAATGTTCTCCCATTTATACTCCAAACTTGGCTCCTTTGGCAGGCTATCTCTGGTTCTTGCAGGTGGAGTTTGACTCCACAAGGAGAGAGGAGAAGGCGGTAAAATAGGTGTGATGTGAGAGCCAGGCATGGTGGTGCATGCCTGTAATCCCAGTATTTGGGAGGCTGAGACAGGAGGATCACACGTTTGCAGCCAGCCTCAGCAATTTAAGGAGACCCTGTTTCAAAATAAAATAAAAATAAAAAAGGCTGGTTGAATGCCCCAGGTTCAATTTTCAGTACTAAAAAAAAAAAAAAAACAAAAACAGGTGTGGAGTCAAGCATGGTAGCACACACCTATAATCCCAATACTTGGGAGGCTGAGACAGGAAGATCATAGGTTCAAGCTCAGCCTCAGCAACTTGTCCAGGTCTTTAGCAACGAAGCAAGACCCTATTTCAAACTAAAAAATAAAATAGGGCTGGGAGTGTAGCTCAGAGGTAGTTGCCCCTGGGTTCCATCCCCAGTACCACACACACACACACATACACGTGTGTTGTGAAATACAAGAGTCCAATGCTGAGACCTTCCTAAAGTGAACGATTCTTTTACAAACCCAAATCCTATTCCCTGGATTTTTCATTCACTTATCGGGCTTTTAAATCATTCCACAGGTTACTGTGCAGCACATCTGTGTTAGGACAGAAGTCAACTGGCAGCTTCCAACCAGAACCTCACCCAGCAGCCTTGGGGCAGCTGCTCACCTCAGCCCAGCTCACCAGGAAAGCCGATTGCCCTCTCCCCTGGCGTTTCATTTTATCAATGAATTGCCCCAACATAATGAGTTTTTATCAGATGCCGGGCTCTGTGATGATTTATTTCATTATCCTATTCACTTCTTCCAATTTCTTCAGCAACTCATATTACAAAGACCACTTCAAACTGTTTGTAATCGTTGGCATTGGAAGTGTGACATACTATATACACTTTGCTTCCTCTTATCACTGTAATAAAATACAAAGATATACAAAGTGTGTATTTGTCCTTGAGACTCCTTTTCACACAGAAATGCAAAGAATAATCTCAGACATTCTTTTGGGTACCTGAAAAGGAGAAACCATACTTAATTAGTGAAAATTAAAAATGAGCCAGGCGTGGTGGTACATGCTTGTAATGCCAATACTTGGGATGCTGAGACAGGAGGATCGCAGGTTCGCGGCCAGCTTCAGCTACTTAGTGAGACCCTGTTTCAAAATAAAGAATTAAAAAAATGGGGCTTGGGTTGTAGAATGCCCCTGGGTTCAATCCCCAGTACCAAAAAAAAAAAAAAAAAAAAGAGCACCAGTTCCAAGGAAAGCAACTCATGGCCCCCAGGCTCTGACTTTACCTGGGAGCCACAGGTGGAATTCCACTGCCCCCATTCCCTCTGCGCCTTTTTGAGCTCCTCTCCTGGAAGGAGGAAGAAGTGAATTTCAAGACCCCACCCCCACCCCCATACTGGGGTCAGTGTTTCTCCAGATGCTATTCCTAGCATCACCAGCAGGTGTCACTGTGACCTCGACCATCCTCCCAGGCTCCTGTCCTGGGTCTATGGACACAGTACCTTTGAGGCCTGGGGGCTCCCAGTGACCCAGAAGGCGGGACCTGGCCTCAGAAGAACCCCCCACAGGGAGGGTCCTATCCCAAAGAGAATCCTCCTGTCTCCATCTCTACCAGGATCATTTTAGGGAAGGGCTATGTCTCGGTAAAGGTGGTTAAGGGGCTGGATGAGGGTACTGACAGAGGAGTCTGAGGGCGCTCACTCTCCTCCAATCCAGCTGGGTCTCCCCATCCTGCACCAGGAGAGACACTCCTCTTACGACTCCCCTGACTGATGAGGGCCACTCTGGACCAGTGATCACTCTACTGATGGGATCCAGAAGGCACCAAGGGGCTGTAAGTCAGGGAGGCTTCCTGGAGGAGGAGGATGGAGCTGAAAGATTAACCCACAGTCCTGCCTCGCTTTAAGAACAAGGGAAGGAGCCCCAGCACAGTGCTGCACCCTGTAATCGTAGTACTTGGGAGGCTGAGACAGGAGGGTTGTAAATTTGAAGCCAGTCTCAGTCACTTAGCTAGACCCTGTTTCAAAATAATAAATAAATACATACATAAATGAATTAAAAGGGCTGGGGGTGTAGCTTAGTGATAGAACCCACTGGGTTCAACCCCCAGTATTAAGAGAGAAAACGAAACATGGGAAGGGCTAGGCGTGCAGGGCAGTGGCAGAGAGCTTGCCTGCCACGTGTGAGACCCTGGTTTCCATCCCCAGCACTGCAAGGAGAAGGAGGAGGAGGAGGACCAAGAGAAAATAAGGGAGACTTGGAGCCCATGTAGGGGGGTTGGTACTGTTGAGGGGAGGAACACTGACAGGTGAGTCCATCAGTGACCAATTTGGGGGGATACTTCTCAGGTGAGTTCCCAGGGATTCTCCTCCTACAAGCCAGAAGCACAAACCACAGACTGAGAGATATGTGGAAAGTGGGGAGCCCGTGAGGAGCTGGTGGGGGCTATAAGGGACTGACTAGCAGACAGGCAGCGTGTGAGGGGGAGTAGACCATCCAGGCTACAACTGTGTCCTCTGCATGGGGGCAGAGGTGCGGGAAGGGGAGGAGGCAGCCAGGAAGGACTAAGCCCGTGAGCCCACCAGGTGGGTTTGCTTTCCTGGGCCTTTGGTCTCTCTCTCTCTCCCTCCCTCCTTTTCTTTCCTTTTTTAGTGGTGGTACTAGGGATTGACCTCAGGTGTGCTCTCCCACTGAGCTACACCCCCAGCCCCTTTTAATATTTTCATTTGGAGATATGGTCTTGCCAACTTGCAGAGGCTGGCCTAGAACTGGCAGTCTTCTTGTCTCAGTCTCCCAAGTACTGAGATTACAGGCGTGCTGTGAATACACGCACGCCTTAGATTCTTAGAGCCGGTAGTGCTCCTGGGACTTGGACCTTGGTGGCTTGCCAGAGGGTCACAGAAAACAGCTGTTGCTCTAACCTGCCTGAAGGAATCCTCCACGAACGCCGCACGCCGGGTCCCAGGCCCAGCCCAGCCCTCGTGCGGCAGCACACGCTGCTTCCCAAGCCAGAGCACCAGTCACCGGCCACAGCGAGGGTCTAGGACACCGAGTCCTGGTTGGGTCAACAGTCCTCACTCTGTTTACTCTCCTGGCCACACAAGCATTGGACAGTCCCCAGGGCCCAGGCACAGCCCAGAGTGGCCTGTTCCCCCCATAAGACCTGTGACAAGGACCAGGAGGCCAGAGTGCAAGCTCAGGGACTCTGCTCCCAGCCCACCCCTTCTGAGTCGCCGGTTGAGGATCCCCAGGACCTTAGACACCCCACACCACAGTGACCCACCCAGAGCCCTTAGAAAGGCTTGCCCACGTGGGATTCCCCTGGCCTCCGGCCCCTGCTAGCTTTCTGGAGACCCCAGTGGCCAAGTGTCACCCCAGAGGTGGCTGTGACATTTAGGGGGCCAGGGCCACTGCCTTCTTGAATCCTCTTAGTTCCTCTGCAGCCCCGGGAGTGGAGGCAGGGCTGGGGGCTTAGGGGCTCTCTCAGGGCAGCGGCAGGGGGCGGGGGCCAGGGGCTCCCCTAACTGCAGAGGCTAGCCTTACACACCCAGCAACACATGTCCCCTTTATGGCCCGGGCTTTCTCTCGGTGCTTAAAGGCAACTGTGAAAAGAACAGGGCTGATTCTGCCTGGCCGCCGTCTCCTGGCAACAGGCCTGGCAGGAGGTCTTTCTTTCTCCCCCCCCCCAACCTCCCTTCTCTCTGTCACCACCCCCCTCTCTCCTTCCCCCCTGTGTCTTGTGTTGTGTATCATTAAAACTTCCCTCCCAGCCACTTCGCAGCCAACAACCAGGCCCTTCTGGGGCCAGTTCCCTCCCGCCGCCCCCAGGGGTGCAGGATCCAAGGGGTCAAGTCCCCAGAGAAGAGGCTTTGTGCTCTGGAACCAGGGCTAAAACCCATGTAGGCCACCTCCAGCATGCTGAGGAGGGGCGACTTCCTCCCCCACCCCTGCCACCCCCAGGACCTGTCTCTTCTGGGAGTACTTAGAACCAGCTGAGACTGCCACCGGGCATGGCCCAGGCCTGCCCGCGCCTCCTGGGACTGGACGCCACGTTGCTCACCTAGAAGGACGGGCCCCCATTGGAGGTCGGAGGCCTGGAGCTGGCTCCAGCCCAGTCTGCCCCGGAAGGAGACAGGGGATTCACAGTCAGGACCAGAAGGACCTCATTCAGACACTTCAATCTAGAGAGATACTGAGACCCAGAGGGGGTAAGCACCCTGCCTGGGGCCGCACAGCCAGTCAGGGAAAAGCTGGAGCTGGGACCCTGGTTTCCCACCTGCTTCCTCTGGGCTCTTTATACTCTTTACTGGAGGAAACAGGTGGAGCCGATGACTTTCTGTGCCCTGCGCTGTCTACCTGTAGAACAGTGTCTAAGGGGGGGGTCTGAATTTGACCCAACCTCTCTAAGACCCTCCCCCTCTCCTTCCCCACCCCCACGCCAGGCCTGCAGAAAGCCTCTGGCAGGCCTAGACCACTAGGGTGCCCGGGACCTCGCTGGGCCCCTCTGGACAACTGGGAGACAGCTGAGCTTCCTGCCCCACCAGGAGAATCTGGGTCACAGAGGCCCAGGTGCAGAGCCACTCTGTCATCCAACACACTCGTAAGGCGGGATCCGTGTCCCCAGATCGCCTGTCTGATACCTCAAGGCAGGGATGGTGGGGGGGGGATCTCAGCTCAAGGCCAGGGTGCTCCCAGATGCAACTCCAGGACCCGCCCCAGCTCTGCCAGCTCCAGCCTCGCTCACCCCAGGGCTCCCCACCAACCACCAAGAAGATGCCCTGATCACACAGGCTGACACCTGGAGGGCATCCTGATGGTGCACACTCAGCCCTGCCCTCCCACAATCCACTGTTCCCCTGCTGCCTTCGCCCCACAGCAGCACATGACCTGTTCTGCTATCTCTTGCCATTTCCTAGTACTTTAAATTGATTTGCACCGAGCCGGGGCGAGGAGGTGGGGAGCGTAGCTCAGTGCTAGAGTGCTTGCCTTACACGTGCAAGGCCCTAGGTTCGATCCCCAACACCCCCTTCACCACCCCCCACACAAATTGGTTTGCACAGCACTTACTAATTTCCATTGAAAAAGAAACTTTCAATTGCTATGGGTTTTCAACAATGTGATTTCATTCTCACCAGATGCTACTGCCTCTTGAGGCTCTGAATGTTGGCCTTCTCTCAATCCCTTGGGAAGGGATTGTACAGAGTGTCAGAGAGGGGCTGAAAGTCACATTAGCACCAAACAGACTTTCTCCTCCAGAATACTCAGAAAGAGTGAAGGGAAGCGGAATAGGGGATGTGCATAAGTGGCCGTTCTCACTGTGTGTGTAGCTCAGTTGTCTGGCTCCACGCTTCGTCTTCTGGGGCACTCCCAGGCCTCTCCAGCTGTGGAAAGACATTATCCTTAGCCAGAGAAATGCTCTAGAAAATGCCAACCTTTGGCTAAACCTTTTGTAGACTTTCTTAAATTCTGGAGGAAAAAAAAGAAAAAAATGTTTTGATTATGCTGTGTACTAATTTGTGATTAAAAAATATGTTCTCCCATCTTACTGGATGCAGCAAAAAGTCCAGCAGGGGTAGGTGGTGAGAGTGTGGAGAAGGAAGGCTTCGGCTACGCAGGGCAGGAGAGCTGGGGCCGTCAGCACCGCCACTGTCATCGTCCACTCTCCATCACTGAGACAGTCTGGTCAGGATTTACTCATGTTGGGGAGTTCACGCACTAATGAGAAGTCTTAGGGAGGCACTCCGCAACTTAGTGAGACCCTGTTTCAAAATAAAGAATAAAAAATAGGGCTTGGGGTGTAGCTCGGAGGTAGAATGTCCCTGAGTTCAATCCCCAGTACCACAAAAAAAAAAAAAAAAAAAAAAAAAAGAAGTCTGCTAGTAGTCGGGGATGGCGGTGCACACCTGTAATCCCAGTACTTGGGAGGCAGACACAGGAGGACTGCAGGTTTGAGACCAGCCTCAGCAAGTTAGCATGATCCTTAGTAGCTTAGAGAGACCCTGTTTCAAAAAGGGAAGGAGAGGGGCAGAAGCTGGAGGTGTAGCTCAGAAGTAGAATGCTTGGGTTCAATCCCCAGTACCACACACACAAACAAAAGGAAACCTGTGAACTGTGGAATTAGCATACCTATTTGCCAGAAAAGGAAACAGGCATGGAGGAATTGAAATAGCAAGCCCAAAGTGCACAGCTAAGCAGAGGAGGAGGGGGATTTGAGGTTGTTCCATCTGATCAGGGTCTGTCTCCCCGCCCCCCCCCACACACACGCTAAACTGGGGCTTTGGGTCCCTGAGGACGGGCCTTCAAAAGATTGTCCCTTAGCCAGGTGTGGCGGTGCACGCTTGTAACCCCAGCATTTGGGAGGCTGAGACCGGAGGATCCGGGTTCTTGGCCAGTCTCAGCTACCTAGTGAGGCCCTCCGAAACTTAATGAGACTCTGTTTCAAAAGAAAAAGAATTAAAAATATGGCTGGGGGTGTAGCTCGGAGGTAGAATGTCCCTGGGTTCAATCCCCAGTACCAAAAAAAAAAAAAAAAAAAAAAGACTGTCCCTTTGGGTGAGTGGAAGGTGGCAGGCAGCCCTCTGCCCCCCACCAGCCCTTTGCACAGCCACCTCAGGAAGTGCTCATGCTGGAAGGTTGAAAGGTTTTGTCCTATAGTAGGAGTCTGAGGATTCCTGTGGATGGAGGACTGAGATCAAATGGGAGGAGAGGCCGGGCGTGGTGGCGCACGCTTGTAATCCCAGCATTCGGGAGGCTGAGACCAGAGGATCCGGGTTCGCGAGCAGCCTCAGCTACCTAGTGAGGCACTCTGCAACTTAGTGAGACCTAATTTAAAAGATACTCTGTGTCCATCAGAGGTCCAGCTGCCACTTCTAAAGAAAAAGAAAAGGCAGCAGCAGGTGGGGACGTTCTGGGTTGTGAGCCCCACCTCAACTCTGCACCCCTTTTTGTTGTTTCCTTCTCCCCGAAACTCACCTCAGAATGAGTCCCCCCGCTTCAGGCTCCGACTTCATCCCTCCCAGACTAGACCTCCAAACCAAGAAGAAATCCCTCACTAACCCTTAAATGAAAAGAAGTCAGCTTGTAAATTAAAACAAGACAAAACATTTAATCCAACGGCCCTGTACCAGACTCCATGGGTAAGAGGGAAGGCTACAGATACCATTCAGGAGGTCTGTGGCTGCCAGGAACCGCCTCAAATGGCCAGAACAATGAGGAAAATGTATTTCACATTGCAAGGAGTTCTAAGGCAGGACTCCTCTAAGGGCAGCTAATTTCTCAGCAATGGTATCAGAAACCCAGTTTCTTTCCCCCTATTTGCTCTGTCATCCTCTGCTTCGGTCTCAGGCAGCCTTCCTCACAGTCACAGAATAGCTGCTGCAGCCGCAGGCACCTCATCCAGATACAATAAGGTCCAAAAGCAGGGAAAAGGGATACGTCTTTGTATTCACTCACTCATTCATTCATTCATTCATTCATTGTAGTACTGGGGATTAAATCTAGGGGCATTTTACCTCTAAGCTACACCCCTAGCCCTATTTTATTTTATTTTTATTTTTGACACAGAGTCTTGCTAAGTTGCAGAAGGCCTCACTAAACTGCTGAGGCTGGCTGCAAACCTATGACCCTCCTTTCTGAGCCCAAGTACTGGGATTACAGGCCTGTGCCACCATGCCCAGCTCTTTGTCTTATTTTAAAAGCCCCAAAACTTTCCCCAGAAATGCTCTTGCATCCTCCAGCTGACCTCTCCCTTTGTCTCATGTGACCCAGGTAAGGCCAATCTCTGGCAAGGAGAATGGGTCCCCACAACTAGATTAGACTAGTCAGGGTTTAAAGGGGGTGTGGGGGTAGATACCCGAACAAACCAGGAACCTCTACACACCCTGAGGAAGAGGCTGCCAGCAGTGCCTGCTACACTATAACCTAAGCCAAGCCCAAGCCTTTGCCCTCTTTCCCCCGACCCCTGGGGGTACTGGGGACTGAACCCAGGGCCTTCTACCTCCAGGCTACACCACCAGACCAATTTTGGTTTTTATTTGGAAACAGGGTCTAAGTTGTTGAGAGAGAGCTTCACTAAATTGCTGAGGTTAACCTCAAACCTGCGATCCTCCTGTCTCAGCCTCCCAAGTACTGGCATTACAAGCGCGTGCCACCACGCCCGGCTAGCCTTTGCCCTCTTGAGGAAGAACAGCCATAAAGGAATGGAACGGAAGCTTCCCAGTCGCTCAGCTCACCCCAGGCGCCATTTCAGACATGCCGGCATCCCTCCCTCACTAAGCAGGCAACAGCCTTTCGAGGCAGATGTCACTATACCCATTCCGCAGGTGAGAAAATGGGCTCAGAGAGCTTAGGTTGTGTGCCCAGGGCCACACAGTAAGACAGAGCTGGAACTCATGGGGCTGGAGAGCTGGGCTCTAAGGCAACCACTCAGAGAGAAGTTCTCCCAGCTGGATGCACAAAACCCCATTTGGGCATCACTTGGACCCCAAGGTGAAGGAACAGAGCAATGGACCTGCTGGGCTGGGGGCAATACCTGGCAGGTGCCCCTGGTCTACTCTAGGGCCCGCCTACATCTGGGGCAGCCACAGGTACCTGGGTCTCTGCTGAGCCAGCTCTGACTCCATTGCACTGGCTCCCACCTCTGTGTCCAGGCTCCCAGGACCAGGGCGGAGAGCTGGCCCACCCTGGGGTCCCATCCCATCACTAGTGGCCATTGGCCACACTGGTTTATGGGCAAGAGAATTAGCAGAGCTCTGGAGGCTGCAAAATGGAGCATGGAGAAATTTTCTGCATCATCCCCTAAGATAATGTCAGGTTCTTCTACCCGCCTCCCTACTGTGCCCCTAACCAAGTTTTCCCCCAAGGAAATGCTTATTCTGGTTTTTCATTTATCTGATCCTCTGTGGATGACTCCCCAGCTCCTCGAAGGTCCAAACCTGGGCTCCTTTTGCTCCTGAGCGCTCACCTGGCATGGGGCTGCCATGACCCCCAGCAACTGCGCTGGTGAACCAGACCATCCCTGCAGAGCGTGAGCAGCGCCAGCGTGGCGGGTGGGGAAGGAGTCATCAAGCCTTCCTCCCTGGAGTCCTGCCTGCAGCAGTCTTGCAGTCAACGTTTGCAGGTGACAGTAAAAGAGGGACACTCCTGCCCACAGGGGCCACGTGAAGGGGCAGGGGCTGGGCCCTGCTGAGGCTGGAGACAGAAGAGACCCAGCATGGCTCCTGGCCCCTCTCGGGTTGTCACCGGGGACCCCTCCTTTCCCCTGCTGATATTCCCACATACATAGGAGTCCAAGGAACCTCAATGAGCGTGCGTCCTGACCTAGGCTGTGCTTCCTTGGACGGGACACACCTGAGCCACCAACGGGCCTTGAGTTCAGGCCATAAGGGCCTCCGGCCGGCTGGCCACATATGGAATGGCATTCAGGACTTTGAAGCAGAGTCAGGAAAAGGGAGAGAGAAAGGCTGAACAAGAGGACAGAGGGGCGACACAGCATGAGCAGAAGGCCACCAAGCCCCAGATGCCCGTGTGGTAGTGACTTCCCCACAGGCTGCCAGCCCTGGTTCTGTCCTAAGGAAAGCCAGCCCACGTGTTGAGGGGAATAGGACCTCAACACAGAGCGGTGAGCTGAGGTGGGGACCAAGATCTGCTCAAGACGGGGGCATAGGGAACATAGGCAGGAGCCTGCGGCCTCAGCCCTGCCCCTGCCTAGGCCAGCCATCAACGAGGCCACCCTGCTGTAGGTGTGGGGGGTCCTGCAGCCTCGTGGAGTGTGAGTTACAGAGTAGGAAATGGGTGATGTAGGACGACTAGATGTGCAGTATCATGTCAGCGTTAAGGGCTGTGCAGAAAAACTGCTGGGCATGAGTCAGGCGGGGGGATGGGCAGTGATGCAGAGCGCTTCTCTAAAGAGGAGATGGCCAGCTCGGCTGGAGGTGTCAGGCTCCTTGGCCGAGGACACTAACTGGAGCAGAGGGAGAGACCTGAGGGAGAAGCTCCATCCTCTGAGGAGAGAAGGAAACTAGATACTCCTTATTCTCCAGCTACGGTGCGCGCGCACTCAGTCCGCAGGCTTCTCTTTTAATGTGGAAGTCTCACCTCCGCTTCCCAACCCAAGAGGGAGGCCCCCAGAGTCCAGGCGGCCAGCTGCGCCCTTTCTCTCTGTTGCTCGATCCCTTCCCAAGGACCCTGACCTCAAATCGCTTTCCCAAATCCTCTGGGGACCTGGGCTGACAAGACAGGAGGAACTGCAGTGACAGGGAAAACCCTTCGTGGGCCTACAGGTGGCACCTGCAATCCTGGGGCCAGGGGGTTGCCCAGGCCAGGAAAGACCGGGCACAGCACCGCTCTCCTGTTAGCAACCTCTCACATCTTGGCCTGCTGAGGAGGTATCCACCAGACCTTGGCTGAAAGTGTCCGGCCCCTGGGGCTGGTGGGCCGTCCCAAAGGAACCCGCTGGGTCAGGAGGAAAGGGTAGCCCAAGCCATGAACACCTTATCCTCTGCTAAGCTCTTGGATTGCAGAGTAGATTAAGGGCATTTACTCAGGAGGATGCCTACTTACCCAGGATCCCCAAAGATCCGGGCAGCTCAGCACAAAAGGCGCCGGCCCCCCACTGGCTGGAGCAGCAGGGTGGGCCGGGTCTCCCTAGCCTACAGACTTCCCTCCCACCTTACTATTAGCACCTATGAGGGGCGGTGTGTGCGCCAGAGCCGGTGCTGGAGAGCTCGGCTCTGAGCAGACACCAGCGCTCTCTTGTGTGTTCCGTTGCCGTGTGCAGCTCATCTGCCTGGTGCTGACCCGGTGCTTCCTGCATGTCCAGGACTCTGCCCTTATGTCAGACAAGGGAGAGGCGCATAAGAGAAATCTTGTCCAATTAATGTCTGTGCTCACCACCCACGCTACAGCCCTCCTGCTTCCTGTTGTCCAGCCTTCCAGTGGCTTCCAGGGAGTGGGCTCGCTTAAAGTCATTCTGGTAGCCTGCTGGGTTGGAGCACACCTGCAATCCCAGTACTTGAGAGGCTGAGACAGGAGGATTACAGGTTCAAAGCCACTCCGGGAAGCTGTCAGCAACTTAGTGAGACCCTCTTTCCAAATATATATATATATATATATGTGTGTGTGTGTGTGTGTGTGTGTGTGTGTGTGTGTATTAGGGCTGGGGGTGTATCTAGGGGGTAGAATGCCTCTGGGTTCAATCCTCAACACCAACATAAAAAGGGGGTGGGGGAGAAAGGAACAAGAAAAGGAAAAAATCTGGGGCTCCTATAGCTCTTAGGAAAAGTTAAAAGCCCCTCTCCAGGTCACAGGCCTTTGAGCCCCTCGGCTGCCCCTTCCTGCGCTCCCCGCGAGTCCCTGTTTCAGGTCTCTGGGCCTTGGCACTTGCTGCTCCCTCTCCCTCTCTCCCGCCGCAGCGGCTCTCCCGGCTCGCTCCCTCCATCCTCCCTCCGCGGGCGGCTCGGGCTCCCGGCTCCGGGCCCCCACCCCCACCCCCTCGCAGCTCCGCGGATGTTCCAAGCAAAAGTGAATCGCACAGTCAGCGCCAGGATCGGAGATTTCCTCTTCCCTCCCGGCGACAGACGGGTAACCCTGAGAGGGCGCATGGGGCCTGGCCGCCCTATTCTTTGTCTCGGAGGTGCCTCGGCAGGGGGGTCCGGTGCAGCGGCGCTGAATACACAGAGGCCAACTCCGCACCCCGGGGGAGCGCACATCAAAAGGAACCTCCCGGCGGCCACGGAGGCGGGGGCGGGATTGGGATGGCGCCCCCATCCTCGGTCTAAGGTCCCCGACACTCACACGTACAGCATAAAGTGCTGCCCACGTGCCACCTTCTTGCCCCCAGGTCCCTGGCCCTCGCAGCCTTCTCGGGCCCCCATTCCAAAGACCACCCTCCGGTTCAGGGCGGAGGCCTCCGGGTCCAGCGCGCCGACTCCGGCACCCCGCCCACCCTAGCTGGCTTGGGAGCGAATTTAACCCTTTCTCCTCCAAGTGCAACCTTCCCCGAGGTTGGGTGGCTGTTGGAGAGAGGGTGTTTCCCTTTGTGACTCCTGGCTCAGGGGGCGCCCTTCCTGCCCCGGCAGGGACATTTTCTCTGTCCCTGCTGTCAGCACTGGGCTCGCGGGAGGAAGGAAATTAAGCTGGTGTTGAGGGAAGCACACCTGCGAAGGGGGTTTAGGAACCCCCTCCTCTGGGGAACGCTCAAACTCTCGAGTTGGGGAAATCCCCACACCGGCCTCCATTCTGGGGGTCCCTGCCGGGCCTCTTTTACTTCCCTAGGTTTCTAGGGCCAGCAAGCTCCGGGATTCCACCTTCTTACCCACTTATCTGCCGAACACTGAACACCAGCTGGGTCTGCCCAGCACCCTTGGCTGCCTGGAAGAGGCATCTGGATGCAGCTGTTCAGGGACTCGCCAGCGTCACCAACCAGCCAGGATGGTGCACTAGGTGTATGACAACCAACCCACTCCCCAGGAAGTCCCTGGACCTCCTGCCCCCACCTCCTGGGGCTGGCACCTGTGGATTTAGAGAGACCATGTATTCCAGCCCCAGCCTCCCCACCGTACCAAATGCACCTCGGTGTCTTGGCAGCAGGGAAGGCAGCACCGCACCCAGCTCTCAGAAAGACCCTTATGGCGTGCTGGGGCTCCCCAGGGTTTTGTGTAGGATTTGAGCTCCAGCAGGTAACTACTCAGAAACCCACTCCGCAGGCCTGGATCCACAAGGGGTGTGTGGGTGCTCAGTATTCCTGCAGCCCTGATCTTGGGGCTCTGCGTTCCCCTACTGTGGCAAACCCACCAGCACCCTCTTTGCAGGAGAATCTGAAATCAGGACCTCAGAATCAGCCTAGCCCTCGGGGGCACCTCTGGGAATGCCCATCTCTGCAGCGACACCAGGTCCCCTGCTCTTCAGCAGGTGCTGGGCTTTTTCTTTGCCTCTGCTGCTCTTTGGTCCTCTCTCCTTCTGCTTTCTTCCTCCCCCTGGTAGCTCCAGCTACATCCATCATGCCCCCCCATCTCTGTCTCTCAGTGTCTCTCCACTCGGTCTCTCCCTTCCCTCCTCTCTTTCATCCCCCCCCACCCCTCCAGTCAAGCATCGGGCTAGGAACGCAGCTGAAGTCGTGACAAGCCCGGGCGGCTCTCCCGACCCTTGGTGCCCTGGGGGCCAGTTCCTCTTTCTCTGCACAGGCAGCAGCCAGGAGCGGCAGATCGGACCCGCAGGGGCAGCAGGTTCGAGCTGTGGGCACGGCAGCCCAGATCAAAGGCCAGGAATGTCTGGCCCCCTGGTGTGAGACTTCCTCCAGCATCCCCCCCACCCCTGCTCCCCACCCCCACCCCTAGAGAGCCCACCACTCCAGGCCCCAGCAGGATTCCTCCGGTGGGCTCCTCTGCCCCTTCTGCTGGAGTTCCCAGAACAGGTCCCAGCCTCTCTCCCATCCAACTAGTCCTCCAGCCCAGGCCCCAGTGCCTCCCACGGCTCCCGGAACACGCCTAGCTGATCGGAGTTGAGTCTCCAAAATCTAGCCACAATCTCTGCACCACTCCGGGGCTGAGACCTAATTCCTCTGGAAGGAAGAGGAAAGAAACAGCCCCTCCTCCCCTGGAGAGCCTAGGAAATATCCCCGCACACACACACACTCCTACAGGGAGGGATCGGGTATTTGGCTGAGTGTAGCGTCCACCAGAGATGCGAGCTTAATCACCGAGCCCCAGTTGCAGTTCTCCACCAGAAGAGATCGGAGCTGGGGGCAGGAGATTTGGGCAGCCGAGGTGAGGTGTGTCCTGGAGGCTCTGAGCTGCTCCAGGCTAGGGCTGCAACGTCTCACCGACCCCAAATGGTTCGACCCCCAAATCCAAAAGGGGCTTCTTCGGGTCGTGCCGGGGAGGTCGGGCCTGAACGCCCGGAGCAGGAGAAAGTGACCCGACCCCAGGAGCAGGAAATGCAAAGGCAGCAGGAGGTCCCGATACCAATCTGATCGCTGACAAAAGACTCAAATGACACTCGGCTCGGTGCCCCCCCACCCCCCAGCGCCGCCCGCCCCCAGACCTCCGAGCCTCGGCGGACTCCTCCGCGTGCCTCCGAACGCCCGGGGAGCGACCTTCTTTCTGCGGCGGGGAGGCTGGAGCCTAGGAGGCTGTGCCTTTCCCAGCCCCCTGGTCCCGACGGCCCAAGCGGGGCTTCTGGAAACATCCCTGTGCTTTCTACAACCCACTCCTCACGGGCCCGAGTCCCAAGGGTTCGCGGACCCCCGACAGAAAAGGAGCCACCCCTTAATGCCCGTGCCAACCCGGTCCCCACGCGAATGCCGGGTCGGAGCCCCAGCTCCCTAAACCTGGCGGGCGGGGCCCCGCGGCCGTCCCGAGCCAGCCGCGAGTCGGGCGTGCCGTGTCCCCCCGAGGCCCCACCGTGTCCCGGGCGGGCGCGGGCTTTGCTCAAGTTTGCTGGGCGATGCCCTTTCCCGGAGCCCGAGTTGTGGGCCGGGCGGGAGGGGCGCGTGATTGACAGGCTGAACTACAGACTCATCTCTTACCTTAGGCCGCGGGCGCTGATTGGCTGCTCGCTGACATCCTCAAACCCGGCTGCTCCGCGCTGGGCTCGGGAGGGGGGCGGCTGCGGGTGGAGGTGCGCTTCTGACAAGCCCGAAAGTCATTTCCAACCTCAAGTGGACTTTGTTCCAACTATTGGGGGCGTCGCTCCCCCTCTTCATGGTCGCGGGCAAACTTCCTCCTCGGCACCGCTTCTAATGGAGCCCCACCTGCTCGGGCTGCTCCTCGGCCTCCTGCTCGGTGGCACCAGGGTCCTCGCCGGCTACCCAATTTGGTGGTAAGACTCGTCTCTTGTCTGCCCGCGGCCCGATCTCCCCGCCGCGCCCGGGGGAGGTGGGGGGCGCTGGCCCGGGGGGGTGGGCGGCGGCAGGGCCAGGGCTCCTTTCTCCTGGCCTCCCTCCGGCCCCCCAGCCGCCCGCCCCTCCTGGATTTTTCTGCTGGTGTCGCCTTCAGAATCCAACTCCTGGCTTCGGTGACAATCACCATTTTCCCTGCTCCCCGCCTCCGAGGCCGGAGGACTTTCCCCGGTTTCCGCAGGTCTCTTATTTATGATCCTCACCCCCTCCACTCATCCCAATCTGGGGGTGGCTGAAGACCCTCCATTTGCTTGCAGCTGCGTTTCTGGGAATCCGGCGCTGTCTCCGGGGCCCAGTCACTCCTCTTCTCCATTTTGGGGTCTTCATGGGCAAAATCATCCTGTTCCTTCATTACCACCCCACCTCCGCAGCGCCTTGGTCAACAGATCTCCCCCACAATACCTCCTCTGCCTTCACATTTCAGACCCCAAAGGCTCCCCAAAGGGATCCCCCGGGGCAGGAGAGTGGGGGGATTTCATCGGCTTCTCCCCACTCTGCGCTAGATTAATTTTGAGCCTCTAAAGTG
The DNA here is from genome assembly GCA_004027655.1 of Graphiurus murinus. Lineage (NCBI taxonomy): Eukaryota > Metazoa > Chordata > Mammalia > Rodentia > Gliridae > Graphiurus > Graphiurus murinus. Next base: position 18,433 of record PVLC010015248.1, on the reverse strand, counting down.
AATATGGAATTTGCTGCTCGCTCCGAGATGCCATTGAATTCGGTTGTATTTGTGTCTTGCCTGTCCATCCTAGCAAAAGGAAGGAGGGGGGGTCTCCCTGAAAATGTTCTTGTTTGGGAGGGGTAGGCTTGTTGTTCTTTGACCCAAAACCCAATTCTCCATGCCATATTCGTTCCTTTTGGAGAAGACCGAGGAGGAAGAAGGGAGAGGGAAAGGGGAATTCTGTCCCCGAGAAATGCGGATACAAAAGACATTTCAGTAAATAAGGCTCGGACGCCGGGAGCGGGGCTTGGGGAGCCGTGCGTGTATGGCTATGGCGGGACCAACTGGGGAATAAACAGCCCTTTGGGAGCCCCCGCTCTGGGGAGTCCCCTTGTTTTCCAAGCGGCCCCATCGCCGCTCCCCCACCCTCTGCAGGTCCCTGGGGCCGGCAGGGAAGACACACTGAAACCAGTTCTCTAAATTACACCCGCCTCTCCCTGGACTCCAGCCCCCTGCATTCCGGAAAACTTTAATTAAAGAATCTTCCCCTCTTGGATGTAGGGGGTGGGAGGTGAGGAGGAGGAATTTGGGATCTGGGAGTAAGAAGGGGGTCGTGGCCCCTGGGGTGGAAGTCAGAGAAGTACCGCCAGGGCGCAGTGCTGCCCGCATGCCCCCACACAGAGGGGAGTCAGAGAGATTGGGGGGCCACACCCTGAATCTTCCTCCAGTTGTGTGGGGTTGCAGATTGTGTGTCTGGGTGTTTGGGGTCCCTGGGAGAGGGGGAGAGGGCAGGAGCAGGGCATGACCATGGGTCTCTGTTAGGAGGGTCCCTGGAATTGCTCCCAGGATGGACACCCAAAAGATAGCCTTTCTCCTGCCCAGCCCATCCTTCCCTGCGGCCTTGGGCTGGCCGGAGGCCTCCTGTACATAAAGAAGCCCCTGGATGGTGGGGACAGCCAGGGATTCCGAGGTAGGGGTTCCGCCAGTCCCAAGGAAGGCTGTCTCACCGGCCCTCCCTGACCCCCTTCCCATCCTGGGCCACGGCCATGCTGTTCTGGGCCTTCTTGGGGGCCCTGGTGGTGGGGTGGGTAGGAAGAGAAGACATGAAGCCCCAGAGGTGGCAGGGACCGAGGAAGAGAGAGTGGGCTCCCTGGCCTATGGCCGGGAGGAGGCCACCTTCTGGGGCAGTGCCGGTGGGTAGGTGGTGGTGGTGAGGCCGTGTGTGCTGGTATCTGGGGAGCATCTAGATAAGGCCCACCCGATAGGAAGGAATGTTGGGGAAACCTGGGAGGCTGAGGCATTGCCCTAATTTAATGATAGATACAGGGGGACAGGGATGTTGCTTTGTCTGAGCCGAGGGAGGGGGGATGCATGCGTGTGTGTGTGTGTGTGTGTGTGTGTGTGTGTGTGTGTGTGTGTGTTATCAGGTGGGCAGGTTCAAGTGTTCCCATGTGCTTGTCAGTGTCCGTGTGTGCAAGAGCGTGTGTTCTGTCTGTGACCCTGAGAGGTGTGTGCCTCTGTCTGGGGGGAGTATTCACGGACACCTGTGCTCGTGGAATCGTGCAGGTGTGCCTGGGGGATCCGAGGCCCGTGCCAGGGTGTGCTGGGTCTCTGCAGAAAGTGTCAGCAACTGGCTGATTCTGGGATGTGTGTGACACAGAAAGAGAAGTCTGGAAGTCTCGTTGCCCGTGTAAAGGTCAGTACCTGTTTCTGCTTGTGACTCGGGGCATGACTATAGTCGTGACCGGGCTTGTGCGATATTTGTGAGTGTGTGCGTGCGCGCGCGCATGCCTTCACAACTGTGCGAGGGGAAAGCCCCAAGAATGCCTTTGTGTGTGCTATCAGTGCCCGTGGCCATGACCTGATTGTGCTTGAAAGTATGAGACTGATCCTAGTGTCTCCAGCTGTTGAGGGCCGCGTCTTGGTCTGCTTGTGATTCTGTCCCCAAGTGCCAGTGGCATGTCTGTGGACATGCTGGCAGGCATCTGACCTGTGGGTGTGAATGACACCTGAGCTGGGGTGCTTGGGGGACGTCCGCGGCCCCGGAGGGAAGGTCCAGCAGGTGGCTGCAGGCACAGCTGAGCTGGGACTCCCTGTGGGGGAAGAGTTCTTCAGCATCAGCCTGCCCTGTCTGCTGGAGGACTGTGGTCACTGGCCCTAATCTCTGCAGTGGAAGTCGGTCCTCTTTGGTCTTGGAGCTGGGATAGAGGGTGAGTCACCTTCTCAGGCTGGGACTAGACAGTGGATGGGCCTCAGATTCCGGATCCCGCTCTGCCCCCGGGCAGTTGGATTCCAGTCCATTTAGCATCGGGGCCCACTGAGGCCTGCCCTCCTGGGCCCGCCAGCACACATGTCCCCTGAGAAGGATTTACAGGGTGATCACTTGACTGGGGTCTCTGTCCATGCCACCCTCAAGGAAGGTGCCCACACTCAGGCCCCAGCCCTGGGAGAAGGTGGACCTGCAGGGAGGGATGCCGAGGTGGAGGACAGATGCTCCTGGAAGGAACTGGGGGCCACCCAGCCAGGCAGTAACAGCAGCCCCCATTTCTAGAGTTCTTCTTGTCAACCCCAGAGAGCTCCAGTGGAGATATTTGTCTTTCTTCTCCTTCTTGGGGGGAAAAGGAGCCTACCTCACTAGGACCCAGCTCCACTGCACTCCAGACGCCCTGGTGAAAGGGGCGAGGGCTGGGGGCGTCTTGGCAGCTCCCCCAGGCACCCCAAGTACCACTGACACCCCTTTCCCTACCTGCTTCCCCACCTTGCACCCAGGATACTAGCAGGCTCTGCCCTGTAGCCTGGGTGACAGTTCAGGACATGGCAGTGAGCTGAGAAATACACACCTGAGTTCTCCTTTCACCGCCCCAGGGACTCATCCCCCCATCCAAGCACTTGCCCTAAGCCCTGCCTCAGTTTCCCCATGTTTCAGATGTCCTGCTACCTCCCCCACCCACTCCTACCCCCGCCTGCCCCTCAGAGGCTTGTGAACATGTTCAGTCAAACCCCGTGGGGGTCAGTGGGCTGGGCCCAGGGAGGCACCTGGAGACGCGGGGGAGGAAGGCCTCAGGCCAGGTGTTAACACTTGTAACAGGCAGGAATTACAGCTGGCTGGGGCTGGGGCTGGCGAGGAGCTGAGCTGGCTGGAGGCTGTTGATCCCACAGACAGACAGACAGACAGACAGATGGGCAGATACCAGATCGGATGGCCAAGCTTCAGCAGGGTGGTCTCCCTTCCAGGACAGCCCCTGCCCTGGGGGGATGTGGCTGGGGAAATGAATGCAGGTCTCGGGGGAAGTGGGTTCACCGCCCTCCTGCCCGCCCCACCTCCGTGATGGGCGGGGCTTTGGGGTCCCAAGGGAGCAAAAATGGTGGCTGATCTGTTGGTATTCTTCTGATGGGATCACATTTTGCTTAAAAACAGAAAACAGTCCAGACATTATAATAATACCAGGAACCATGTCCTTAGAAGAACTTGCTTTAATATAAGAGGCATGTCAGGGGGACAGGGTAGCCGTCAGGAAACATTATCCCAGAACCTTAGAGCATTTTATCAACAGCTATGGGGGCCAAGGGGTGAGTGCCAGGTGGAGTCTGGGCCCCCAACCCTGAGCATCGCCCCACTTCTACCCCAGGGATCTGCAGGGCCTCTGGTTTGGGATGTCTGACCTGCAGTTAATCCCGCCCATGGGGAGAACTCATGGAGGAGGTCCCAAGAGGCAGAGGCTGGCCCTGGGCACCGGGTCCTTTGGCAGATACTTGCCTCAGCTGTCCTGATGGCAAACCCAGGCAGACCCCAGCGCCCTCACCTCTGGCGTCTGGGTGTAAGCTCAATCACTGACCACGGTGGAGACACAGGGAGCCCGAGGGGGATCTGGGTGGAAATCCTCAAAAAATAGACTCGACCAAGCAAACATGCCCCACCCTTCACTACAGAGCTTAACACGAATGGGCATCTAATAGATATTCCTGGTGCTCAGCAGATGTAGAATTGAGAAGGTGACAGGGACAGGGCGGGGGGAGGAGCCATGGCTCTGGGGTTCTCCCTGGACCTGGAGGAGGTCTCCCCTTGGTCTGGGAGGGACACAAGGAGCCTGAGGACCAGGCGGGAAAGGTGACTTCTCTCAGAGGAGGATGCAGCCAGCCGACCCCTCCAGGGGAAGAGCTGAGAAAGGATGGTTTCTGTGGCCTGGGAAAGCGATGAGCCAGGAGTCCAGGACATTTCCCCACCACCCCGATGGGAGGCAGGTTCCTTCCAAAGCTGCTGAGGAGGGAAAGACATGCTCCAGCCCTAACTGGAAAGAGAGAGAAGGTGTGCCTGATGCCCTGTTCAAAGCCATCTGCACGTGATGTCTGTGTGCCAGAAATGGTTGGAGCTGGATGTTGAGAGGTCTGTCGGAGCTGACCGCCGCCTGGCTGTGTGACCTAGGGTGGGGATGGGTCTCTGACCTTCTCTGTGCCTCAAAGCCCTACCTCCCTCTGAGCCTCCTTTTCCTTGACTGCAGGGAAAGAGGGCTCCCTTTGGCCTCTCGAAGTCGCAGGGCTGTTGTGGAGGCTTGGGTCACCCCTGTGAAGCACAGGCCTCCACAGCAGATGCTCAGTGCGTGCCTTCCCTTTATCTCTGCAGCCCCCTCTGACCTACACCCCAAAGCTGGCTGCTCCACTGTGCCAGCCCCAAACACACACAGCTCTGCAGTGGGGCCGTTCACGGTCACATCCAACTTCGTCACCTCCTACCTGGGTAACCTAGGGCAAGGGAACCTCAGTTTCCCCACCTGTGAGATGAGTTTAGTGATTGCCTCTAGCTCACAGTGTTGTCATAAAAATTGAATGAATGAATGAACGAACGAATGAATACGTGCAGAGCTCTTACCATGATGCCGGGCATGCAGGAAGTACTATAGACCTGTTAGCTCTTTTCACCACCCTGTCCACAAAGTATTGGTGAATAAAAGTCCTGGATTCAGACTGGCCTCTTCTCCCAGATCGGCCTCATCTGGCTCTTTTCTCCTTATCTTCACAGCGGGTTTGCCCCATAATGATCGGCGCTGGTGACCACAAGCCTATAGCTTTATTCTAAAGTTGAAGGAGCTAGGTCAGGCTAACTTAACCTCAGCCCTTGCTGACCCAGGAGGGGCAGGGCAGGGTAGAGGGGGTACTGGAGCCTCCCCCAGTTCTCCTCCCCACCCCAGAGATTGCCAGACTCTTGTAGCCACTGCCGCTCCGGTGAGACCTAGAGCTTTGGGCTGGGCGGCCAGCTCCCGGGGGAGTGGCACCCTGGCTGCCGGAGCAGCCGGAGCCCAAGCTGCTGCTACAGGAGCTGAAGGATGATTCAGAAGGTGATTTATAGACGGAAGGCAGAAAGCTTGGCTCCTGGCAGAGGCCTGCTGCTTAATTACATTCTTTGGGGGGTGGAGGTATGCGTGGGGCTGCAGCAGGGAGAGACTTCCACCTCATCCCTGCCAGGCTTGGGTCCCAGTCCTGTCCCAGCTCCAAGCAGGGTCCCTCCTTCTCCCACTGCCAGAGAGGGAATCCCCTGTTCTCAATGAGAGGCTGGCCAGAGCTTGGGGCAGCCCTTGGGGTGGAGAAGGCGGGAGGAGGCAGGAGGCTCATCTTGACTCCCCCAGGCGGTCCAGTCCGCAGTGGAGCTGAGCTGCAGAGCGGGATGCTGGGAAGGATCTCTGGGTCTCTGCCTTGCTTCTGGGCAGGTGAACAGCTAACCCGCCTGGGCAGAGGGTTTCTAGAAACTTCTGAATGTGGCATCGCTCCTCTTTCCCTTGGTACTCAGTCCTAAGCGTGCCGCCCTTTCAGTCTGCACCTTTTCTGTTGCTTGGTTCTCGGTGGACCAGGGTGGGTAGGGGGCTGGACGTCAAGGGCGCATCCCAAGTTCTTGGCTTGAGGTACCCTCTGTGTCTGAGCAGAATGGCCACCTCTGACGCCCACAGGTTCTCCAGACAGGCTCAGCCTTCTCCTGGGAGGAGAGGAACTCTCCTGCCCCCAAGTTAAACCATGCTGTGACTGGCTAAAGCCAGACCACGTCTGTGCTGTTGACCTGCAGGCCCCGCTCCGTGGAGTGACCGGCTGTGCTGACACGGGCGTTTCCTCTAGCAGCACTGACCAGGTGGCCACACCCCATTCCGGGCCACCTGCACTGCGCTTCGAAGCCCCCACCCGTCCCTGCTAGTTCCTGAGGCTGGAAAGGTGCGGGGCGGGCAGGGCTGGGGTGGCTGAGGCCCAGAGCATCCATTTGTCCGTTTGCAGTGTGGTTAGTCCAGCAGGAGGAGTTGGCAGGGGTCAGGACGGGGACACTAGACAGCTCTCTGGTTCCCCCTGAGGCGGGTCTTCTCAAAACGGCCTCATTATGTGTGGGGGTCGAATTCCAGAAATGTCAGGCACACCCATGCGTCTAGAGGAAGGATGGAGACCCAGAGGTGTGCTTGGGGAACGGACGAGAAGGGGCAGCCCGAGAGGTGGAGGCTTCCAGGCAGGGAGTCAGGAGACCCAAGACCCGGCTCTGCCGTCAGTCAAAATGTGATGTGAGGCGAGCCCAGCTGCCCTGGGCTTCCGTAAATAGTGGGGTTGGACACGCTGATGGCCAAGAGCTTTCACCTGGAAATAATCCCTGGGGCTGCACTCTGTGGCCGAGCCACGTAGGTTCTCTGTGCCTGGCGGTGATGGGGTCATGGAGGGCTGCTCTCGCGTGGAGGGGTGGGTGTGGACCACTGAACTTTACACGCAGACACTTGTGGGATTATGGACAAGTCTGTAACTTCCCTGGGCCTCAGTGTTCTCTTCTGCACAATGCACTATAGTAATATATCCTCCTTGCCGGTGGGGCTCTTGAGAGTTTCAGATGGAATAATCTCCATGAATGCACTTTGAGAAGGGTCAGTTAATTCCAGAGAAGTTAATGATCAAGCCGGGCGTGGTGGCGCTCTCTTGTAATTCCAGTACTTGGGAGGCTGAGACCGGAGGATCGCAAGTTCACAGCCAGCCTCAGAAACTTGTGAGGCCCTCTGCAACTTAGTGAGACCCTGTTTCAAAATACAGAATAAAAATAGGACTGGGAGTATAGCTTGGAGGTAGAATGCCTCTGGATTCAATCCCCAGTACCCCCCTCCCCCCCAAAAAAGTTAATGATCATGGCTACTCCTAAAAAAAGAGAAATAAAAGCCAGCCCCTGCCCAGAGAGGGTGCTGAGATGAGGCCCAGCAGGACCCTTGGAACTTCTGAGCTTGAGGAGTTGGTTTTCCTAGCCCAGGAGGAGAGAGTGGGCAGAACAAGGGAGTTCTCTGCTCTTCCCTGGAGAGGCCGGGAGGCTCAGTGGGGAGCTCCTAGGGGAGGGAGCAGAGGCCAAGAGGTCACTCTCCCCCCACCGTTCCAATCAGGGCCTGGGCTTGCCTGTCTTCCTGGCCCAGTGCAGAGTCCCCAGGCCTGACCCTGACTAAGCCAGTGGGATTTCAAACCAGGGACGACAGGGGAGTCGTGGGTGGAGGCAGGGGTGAGGGTGAAGGGCTGGCTGATGGAAGGGCCCTTCTGCACCCTAATCACCTGGGCGAGGCCAGCAAAGCCAGAGACAGGGCCAGGCCACCCCCTTAAGCTGGACTGGAGAGGCCGAGAGAACTGAACGGGGCCTGTGTGTTGGGGAGGGGGACGGGAGCGGAGCAACAGGACCCAGCCCAGGTCTGACGGGAGGGTCTTTCTGTGAAACCTGCCCCTGGGCACAGAGTCCCACTTATCTGTCAGAGCCAGCTGGGCCAGCGAAGAAAAGCAATCTCACAGGGCCTGTTAGGAATGCAAATAGGGCTCCTGACGCTGCGAGTGAACCAGCATTTGACCTGTCTGGTTCCTCATCACTTATCTTCATAACATGAATTTCTGAGGGTGTCACTCCCCTGCTCTAAAACCTCCCATGGCTCCCCACTTCCTATCTGGTATTGGGGCTCCCTATGCTTTGGCCTATACCTACCTATGCAGCCTCTCACCAGCCCCCACCCGCACCCCAACGTCCCAATTCAACTGCAGTGCTGGCCTCTGTGCTCATCTGATACTCTTCCCCTCCTCCTTGTGACTTGGAAAGGTGGTGGAACTTGGTTCCCAGGGTGACCAGGGGTCAGTCTGCTCAGCTCAGCTCAGGCCCAGCTTGGCTCAGGTGGCCGAGGGCCCTGAACTGTGGGCGCCCATAGGAGGTTCTCCCAAGGCAATGGGACCTTGACCTGCGCAGGCTGCTGTCCCGGAAGCTGAGATATGGCCGCCGTCTCAATGCCTGTGGGCTCTGTTTTCCAGCCCAGCTCCACTGGCAGATGCTTTTTGTTTGCGGATGAGTTCTTCCTCTGTGTTTACTGGTTCACACTGAGCCTAAGTGTCCTGGAGTAGGTCAGCATGTTTGCTGACCACATCCTATGTGCTGGTCTCTACAGATATCAAGACCTAGAACTTAATTCTCCCCATTTTACAGACAAGGAGTCACATGCAGCCCGGGTATGGTGGAGGCAAGTTCTAAGCCTTGTTCCTCCCATCACCACTCAAAGGCTCAGAAATGGACTTCTTATTTGGGGTCAGAATTTGCTTGCTTATATAGTACCTTGTTCCCCAAAAGACGGTTTGGAGGTCTGCTACTTTGGGTTTTTTTTTTTTTTTTTTTTTTTGCAGTACTGGGGGGATTGAACTCAGGGGCATTCCACCTCCGAGCTATACCCCACGCCTGGCTACTTTGGGTTTATGGGGTTTTTTGGGGGGGGTACAGGGGATTAAACCCAGGGACATTCCACCTTTGAACTACATCCCCATCCCCTTTATTTATTTTTCTTTTATTTTGAAACAAGGCTTCTCAGCTGGGCGTAGCGGCACACACTTGTAATCCCAGCATTTGGGAGGCTGAGACCGGAGGATCCAGGTTCGTGGCCAGCCTCAGCTACCTAGTGAGGCACTCTGCAACTTAGTAAGACCCTGTTTCAAAATAAAGAATAAAAAATAGGGCTGGGGGTGTAGCTCGGAGGTAGATTGCCCCTGGGTTCAATCCCCAGTACCGCAATAAAGAAAGAAAAGAAAGAAACAAGGCCTCTTTAAGTTGCTGAGGGTCTTGCTAAGTTGCTGAGGCTGTCCTTGAACCTGTGATCCTCTTGCCTCAGCCTCCCAGGTACTGAGATTACAGGCGTGTGCCATTGCACTTGGCTTCAGCCTCACGTTTCCCTTGGGAGTTAGCATGATTTTTCCCTTCTGATGAAGTGTCTCTCCTCATAGGTCCTGGCTTTTAGGAAAGCAGCAGCCAAACCTGAAGCTCGATCCTTGTACCCGGATGCACCCAGACTTTGGTGTATTTATTTGTTCCTTTCACCTGATCCTGCCTCTCTGTTTTCATTTCGTTATTGAATCCGATGTGTTTTGTGTTATAAGCTCCATGAAGGCAGACACCATGCCTTGTACACTCTTGGATTCTCTCTGCCTGGCCTACACATAGTAGGTGCTCAGTAAATATTTGTTGTCAGTTGGGTGTGGTGGCACACGCCTTGTCATCCCTGTACTTGGGAGGCCGAGACAGGAGGATCACAGGTTTGTGGCCAGCCTCAGCAACTTGTGAGGCCCTCTGAAACTTAGTGAAACTATGTTTCAAAATAAGGAATAAAATAGGGCTAGGGGTGTAGCTCAGAGGTAGAATGCCCCTGGGTACAATCCCCAGTGCCACAATAAATAAATATTCGTTGTCTTTGAAATGAATATTTGCTGCCAGCTGTGTCAAATTCTTTCTGGTAAGAGGCAAGCTTGACACAGGTGAATTTAAAAAAAATAGAAGGGCCGGGCGTGGTGGCACATGCTTGTAATCCCAGCATTTGGGAGGCTGAGACTGGAGGATCTGAGTTCGAAGCCAGCCTCAGCTACCTAGTGAGGCACTCCGCAACTTAGTAAGACTCTGTTTCAAAATAAAGAATAAAAAATGGGCTGGGGGTATAGCGCAGAGGTAGAATGCCCCTGAGTTCAATCCCCAGTGCTGCAAAAAAAAAAAAAAAAAAAAAAATAGAAGCTGGGTGCAGTGGCAAATGCCTGTAATCCCAGTACAGCAGTCTGAGACAGGAAAATCACAGGCAAGCTTCAACAACTTAGCAAGACCCTGTTTCAAAATAAAAAAAATAAAATAGCGCTGGGGCTGGAGATACAGCTTGGAGGTAGAATGTCCTGGGTTTAATTCCCAGGGGAAAAAAAAAAAAAGAAAAAAGAAAAACAAATTTTGCTGTATTAGAGAATTGGCCCTGACCAGACAGTTTGGGGTCAGGAGCATTCTAGTCAGTTTATTTAACATCAATTTTTTTCCACATTTGCAAACACCTGGTCTTCAGGAGAGTCACCATCTTTTCTTTCCTCCATGATCTGCTTTGCTCTAAACTTGAAGTTGGCACCTAATCTTCCTCCTAGGAATCGAACTTGTTTCTGGCCAATGACTCTGCCCGCCATGCCTGGTCCCTCCCACCTTCCCTTCCTTGGCAGCTCTTGGTGTCCCGGTGGCCATTCTGTAGGTGACATGGGAGCATCCAGGTAGCCTTCGCCCTCTCTCCAGCTGGGCTGCTCTGGCTCCCAGTGACCATTTATGAGAATTGATGGCCTGTCCTGCAGGCTGAGTGAGAGTGGAGAGCAGAGGGAGCCAGGCCCGAGAGCACCAGCCAGCAGGAGGGCCTAGTAGGAGCACTGCTGGCCCCGGAGGTGCCGCCCCCCTGTCACCCAGGAGGAGAGCAGCCAGCCAGGGCCAGGCCGGCTTCCCCAGCCACCCAGCAAGGCTTCTCCCCTCCTGTGCTTCTGCTCCTGAGCAGCGCCCTGGAGACCACTCTGCTGGGCCCCTTGACTTCAGCAAAGAGGACTTCTACCCCAGACTGGGTAGTCCTCCACCTTAACTGAAATTTCTGTAGGAGAAAGATTGTGGAGACCTCCAAGGACAGGATCCATGACCTCAGCACTGTCCTTAAAGCTAAGGTGACCCCATGAAATCAACAGCTTTTCACTTTGCAGTAATGGAGACTGAACCCAGGGTCTCACACAAGCTGGGCTAACACTCTCTCACGGAGCTACACCCAAGCCCTGGTGTTTAAACTGTTTTTGTTTTGTTTTTACTGTGGATTGAACATAGACCTTTCCATCTCTGAGCTATCGCCCCAGCCCTATTTTTATTTTATTTTGAAGTAGGGTCTCACTAAATTACTGCATGTTAGCTTCAAATCTGTGATCCTCCTGTCTAAGCCTCCCAAGTACTGGGATTACACTTGTGTACTACCATGCCCAACTCTGGTTCTTAAATTTTCTTTTTTTTTTTCTTTGGTACTGGGAATTGAACCCAGGGACATTCTACCTCTGAGCTACACCTCCAGCCCTATTTTTTATTCTTTATTTTAAAACAGGGTCTCACTAAGTTGCAGAGTCTGGCCGCGAACCCAGATCCTCCTGTTTCAGCCTCCCAAGTACTGGGATTACAGCATACGCCACCATGCCTGGCTTTTACATTTTTTATTGAAGTATGGTATACATATAGGAAAGTGAACAGCTCATAAGGCTACAGGTCAATATGTTATATTCTGTATATATTATATAGAATGTATTATACTTAAATTTGTTAACCTGACGAGAAGTTTTAAAATCTTGGGCTCTTGGTGAGTGAGCTTCTTTTAGCAGCTGCATCCCAGGCCCTGGGCATATTCTGCCGGGCCTGGGCACCGGGACGGGAGAGCAGGTTGGGCCAGCTCTGCCTTGCACAGAACCTGGAGGAGGCTTGGTCCCTCAGAGGGTGAGCACAGACTTCCAACCCTACCTTAGCAAGCCAGCCTCCTTCTCCATCAGCAATGCTGCCCGTGCCCTCTCCGCTTGTAGTCACTCTTACTTTTAGGTCCCCCTTTGTTAAACTTAAATCTTATGAGGTGGTGCATACCTGTAATCCCAGTACTTGGGAGGCAGAGACAGGAGGATCGCAGGTTCGAGACCAACCTCAGCAACTTAGCGAGCCTCTGTTTCAAAATAAACAATAAAAAAGGGCTGGGAGTGTAGCTTGGAGGTAGGATGCCCCTGGGTTCAGTCCCAGGACCCAAATAAATCAAAGGGTAAGCTTGGATCTTGTCTTACCCACTCTCAGCCTCAAAAGACCTTTCCTCTTGTTGGTCCGTGTTGTGTGTGGATGGCCGCATCCCAAGCGCATTTGGGTTGCAGGTGTGATGGGGTGCTCTCCACTCCCCACCCCATGTTCACCCTCCAGCCTGCTTCCCATGGGGGACGGCAGCCTCCGGCTCTGCCTCTGTCGTTATAGCTGAGTGGCCTGAGCCTCTCTGAGCCTCAGTTGTTCTCTCTGCAAACGGGCTGGTGAGAGCTCGTGTGAGGATTCAAAGGCCCAGCGTGTGTGAGACAGACAGGGTCTGGCTGCCGATGAGCCATCGTTAATGTCCCTGTACCATTTGTCTCTTTATCTTGCTACATCACATCTCCACACCTTCGAGCATGCCCCGGCCTTCCCTGGAAAGGCTCCGTGGACTCCCGTCGAGTCTTGGAAGCACAGTTAGCCGCCATGTCCTCACCGCAGCCTTAGCTGAGCCCCTCCCGGGAGTCTCTGCTTCGTTGGCCAGACTCAGCCACCTGTGGGCAGGAAAGGTGTCAGTCACCCCTTACCCACCCTACCAGCATGGTGGGTGCTCAAGGGCAGGTCCTGGGGTGAAGGACGCCTGCTGGGCAGAGGCTCAGTCTTCAAGCCCTGGCTGAATTCCCATCGCCTCCTCCCTAGGGAGAGTGACCGGCATCTGTCACATCTTCTCCTGTTTTCCTAGCTATCTCCTCATGGGCATCTGTCTTGTCTTCCCAATGAGCGGTCAGCTCCTGAGGACAGGGATCGTGCTCAGTGTCCCTGGTGGGCCTCATGCATCACCCCGAATGTCTCGGGAGCCCGGTTATCCTGCCCCTTGTCGGCCGATGGTGCGGGCTCAGCCAGCTCCGCTCCCTCACTCCTTGACTTCCCAATGCCCCTCATTCCAGGGTCATGCAGGTACTCTATGCCCGGCCAGGCTTCTCTACAGCAGGAAGCTCTGAACCCCTTCCAGACAGAAAGGCCCTTCTCAGGGAACGCCACACACTCTCTGTTGGTTTGTCCCAATTATTAACCCATTTGAAGATGGAGACGAGGCCAGAGGTCAGTGGGCACTGGCCTGACCTTGAGCCTGGGTGTCCTGTTCAGCCCCAAACTGGCAAAGGCCTCCGGTTCTTAGGAAGTGAAAGGTAAATGAGATGTGGTGGCTTCAGGGATTTTTACTGGGGTTCCGAGGACTGGTCTGTGCAGGTTTAATATGGCTCTGGTTAATGGCTGAGACACTGGGCATCTCAGCCCTGCTAAGTACAGTGAGGAAGGCTGGCAGGGGTTCCTGGGAGGCCTGGGTCACTGTGCCCATAGGCCTGCGACCCTGAGGGATGGCTCAGGGGAGGGGGCAGACCTGCTGGCTGTGCGGCTGATGAGCTGGTACCAGCTGCTCGCCTGTAAACTGATTAAAACTATTTTTATTATATAATACTTGACACACACAGGAGAGTAAACACACCATATATAGGATGTAATAACAAGATGAAAACCTGGACCTCCCACACCCCGAAGAACCAGAACACCTGCCTCTATCCACAGGCTCCTCCCCACCCCGCCCATCTCTCTCCAGATGTGACCACATCCTGAATTTTACACATTTACACATCTACCTCATTACTTTACTTACTTACTTACTTACTTACTTTATAGTGCAGTAGTAGGGATTGAACACAGAGGCATTCTACCTCTGAACTATACCCCAGCCCCAGCCCCCCTTTTGGTACTGGGGATACCAAGCTATACCTCCAGCCCAATTTTTTATTTTTTATTTGGAAACATCATCCCTAGGTTGATGAGAACCTCACTAAGTTGCCGAGGCTGGCTTTGAACCTGCAATCCTCCTGTCTCAGCCTCCCAAGTACTGGGATTAAAAGCGTATGCCACCATACCCAGCTTTACACCAGCCCTTTTTATTTCTTATTTTGAAGTTGCTGAGGCTTGCCTCAAACCTGGGATCCTCCTATCTCAGTCTCCAAGTACTGGGATTACAGGCATGTGCCACAGTGCCCCACCTCCATTACTTATTTTATTTTTCCATGCTAGGGATTGAACTCAGGGCCTCACACATGCTAGGCAAGCACTCTACCACTGAGCTACATCCCCAGCCCATCCGTTACTTTAAAATAATAGTTTTACCCAGATAAGAATTCCTATGCTATATTTTTCATTTTGTTTATCTTTTAGCATTAAAAAAAGTAGAGTAGCTGGGTATGGTGCTGTACATCTGTAATCCCAGTATTTGGGAGGCTGAAATAGGAGGATCTTAGGTTCAAAGTCAGCCTCAGCAACTCAGTGAGACCCTTAACATACTAGTGAGATTCTATTTCAAAAACAAAAAAATAAGAAGGCTGAGGATATAGCTTGAGGTAGAATGCCCCTGGGTTCATTAATCTCCAGTAACACACACACACACACACACACACACACACACACACACACACACACACACACGTGGAGTTATCTTGTATCCAGTATTCTGTCATTTGCTTTTCTCTATATTTCATTTCTAAGTTTCACACTGTTGTTGGATCTTGCTGCAGTCCCTTCATTTTCACTGCTGTAAAATAATCCATCAACAAACTATACCACCATCTATCTATTCCTTTGCCTGTCCATGTGCCTCTCTCTCAGTGCACTTGAGGGAAAGCTGTTTATGCAGGTAACTGCCTAGGAGTGGAGCTGTGGGTGTCGAAATGGGGAATGTCCCTCTTCACAAATGGACACCAAACTGCTTTCTAAATAGTGACCCCGTCTCTTTCCCATCATCCCTCCACGTGACCACAAGCTTCCCAGGATTTTTCAAAATCCAGCTCAGAGTTGCCATCACCCTGGGTCTCTTCCCAGCCTCCCTTCTGCTCTCTCCTGGCGTTCCTGCACACCACTGGGGGCCAGAGCAGGACCTTGCAAAGTTATGTTTCTTGCAACACCAGTCCTGCATAATCCTGCTGAGAAAAGCTTCTGGGGTCAAGTAAATTTAGAAACTACCACCTGCTCCTAGAGGCCTCTTGGTGTTTACCAGGCCCCGCTTAGCAGCACAGAGGGGCCTGCTGGGGGGAGCTCTGTTTTCATTTGTTTAACCTGTTTTCCAAAAGCAGTTAACCCGGGAGCCTTTTCTCCCCCGGGGCATCAACTTTTACCCATTTAGAAAATGCAATCTAGAAGATTTTTCCTGTCCCTTTCATCTTTTATTTTGTCCTTGTGGTCTTTTTCTCTGCAACCAGGCTGTGATTCCCTCGACTTCTTTTTTAATCATCCTGTGTGAGCCAGTTCAGTCAAAGTCCTCATCCTAGAGGGGCTTCAGCTGGACGAATGGATGAATGAAATGAATGAATTAGTGAATGGTGAGATCAGTCATCCAGCGAAATGTCCTCTGGTGAGGCAGTCAGAGGCCAGGGCCTGCTCAGGCCAGCTTGTCCTTGCACCTGGGGACACTGGAGGCTTCTCAGTATGTCTGCACAGCCTGTCCCCATGCTCTTGGCAGAATAGAATTACTCTCCCACATTTGGTCTCCTGTCACTGACATTGTGGGGGTTTTTTGTTTGTTTGTTTGTTTTTGTTTTTTGGTATTAGAGATTGAGCCCAAGGGCTCTACCTCCGAGCCATACTCTCAGCCCCCTTCTTTTTATTATTATTATTATTATTATTATTATTATTATTATTATTATTATTTTGTGCTGGGGATTGAATTCCGAGACATTCTACCTCTGGGTCACTCCCAGCCTTATTTTATTTTTGTTTTGAAACAGGGTCTTGCTAGGTTGATGAGAGTCTCACTACTTGCTGAGGCTGTCCTCAAACCTGGGATCCTCCTGTCTCAGCCTCCCAAGTACTAGGATTACAGGCGTGCGCCACCACGCCCCTCTTCTTTTTAAATTTTGAAGCAGGATCTCCCTAAATTACTGAGGATCTTGCTGAGTTACTGAGACTGGCCTTGAACATGCAATCTTCCTGTCTCAGCCTCCCAAGTACTGGGGTTATAGGTGTGGGCCACAATGCTCAGCCAGAGTTTACTTTTTATTTTATTTTTGTCATTGTTTGTTGTCTTTTGTTTTGGGGTCTTTTTTTTAATGCTGGGGATTGAACCCAGGGCCATTCTACCTCTGAGGTATACCATCAGCCTTTTTTCATTTTTTATTTTGAAATAAGGTCTTGCTAAGTTGCTGAGGCTGGCCTCAAACCTATGATCCTTTTCTCAGTCTCCCAAGTACTGGGATTACAGGTGTGCGCCACCATGCCTGGCTTACTTTTTATTTTTAATCCTTTATTCATCCCAACAAAGTAGAAATCCTGGTACTGTCTGGTTGGCTTTTGCCTGTGTGTGTGTGTGTGTGTGTGTGTGTGTGTGTGTGTGTGAGACAAGGAGCACATCAGAATGAGCTATTTGAGAAGCCAGGATCCAGGCGGTTGCACCAGCATGGTAGAACCAGGAAAGACAAAGGTACTGAGGCGCGGCTTGCCTGGAGAAGACACTGGAAGAGTGCCCTGGTGCCCTGTGGTGCGCAGTGACCCACAATGGGCAGAGGTTGGCTTGATTCCACCGTCCACAGCATTCCCACTGGGAAATGAGTGCACGCAGGACAACTGTGGTTGCTTTTACCGATGCAGGTGATCCAGGTTAGAAGCAGACAAATTCGTGCAGGTGACAGCCAGAGATGAAGGATGGCTGGGCACCCATCCCTGACTTTGGAGGGGAACATGCTGGAATCCCTTTGTCCACGGGCCAGCTGGCCCTCTCGGGTCCCAGGGACCAACTCAGCTCCTCTCTTCGCCCCCACTTACAAGGGGACCCCTGGAAGTTACAGTCACTGCCCTCTTGTCTCCACGCCAGCCAGGGCTTCATTCTAGCACCACCCTCAGCCTGGACACATGATGGAAGTGGACGTGGGGACCTGGGCAGAGGGGCTGAAGGTAGCGACGTCGGGGAGGAGGCTTGAGACACACGCGCCCAGGGCCGATTGTGGAGGAGGGAAGGCTGGGGGCTGCATCCAGATCAGGAGCAGCTGCTCCCTCAGCACCAGGAGAGGACACGAGTGGCGCCTCAGAGGGACAGAGGTGAGCTCAGTGGGCCAGAGTCCCCAGAAGGTGTCAGGGGGTGCTGATGCTCAAAATAGACAAAAGGGATCTGCGGGAGAGAGGCTGAGACCTCCCTGGCCTGGAGAAAAGAAGGAATTCCCAGGGATCTGTAGACTGATTGGTCTAGTTGGTTTGTTGTTGTTTTGTGGTCCTGGGGACAGGAGCCAGGGCCTTGGGCGTGCTGGGCAAGTGCTCTACCATTGAGCTACAGCCCAGACCCCGACTGGCCCATTGAGTGTGACTAATGTGAGAGTCTTGGAAGGCGTTGAGGTTTCCATTTTGGCCATCTCCCTGCTGGTGCAGTGTGTTCTGTGCACACGGGAGAGTCTGAACTCCACAGGGACTTGGGAGGACCCTTCTCACAGGCGTTCCCCGGACTCCTGGGATGACCTTAGTTTCATGCCCCGCACAACATGCCAGCGGGGCCAGATGACCCCAAGGTTCCTTCTAGCCTCACAGGCCCCTCTGGAGGGCCTCTCTCAGGCCCACAAATGGTCTCTACTTCCTAGCCTCCTCCCTTCTTGGTTCCTTGTGTTTTGCATTATTACATCAATGTCGCAGAAGTGCCCTTCCTCTTCCTTTTCTCTGAGGGCATAAAAGTCAACTCAGAGCCAGGTGTGGTAGTGTACTTCTGTGATCCCAGAAGTTGGGTGGCTGAGATAAGAGGATCACAGGTTCAAGGGCAGCCTCAGCAATGTAGTGAGATTCTCAGCAACCTAGTGAGACCTTGTTTCAAAATAAAAATTAAAAAAAAAAATAATAGGAGGTAGGACACCCCTGGGTTCAATCCCCAGTACTAAAAATAAATAAATAAATAAATAAATAACTCAGAGCATACCCTTCGAGGCCGTGTGGATTATCCATCCCCCATGCTCCACGCTCCTTCTCTTGGTCTCCACAGCTCCACCAGGACGGTTTGTAAGCTGGTTGTTTCCTTGCCAACCTTCTGTGGTTCCTGTGTACCTGGCCTGCCTGTTGGATTATAGCCTTCTCCAGGAGGAGGACCATGACACCGTCCTGGTCATCCCCATCACACGGATCAGGGCAGAGTGCAGTGTGAGCTAAGGGTATTCCACTACAAAGAACTGGTCATCAGCAGAGGGTGTGATCTGGACCAAGTAGCAAAGTAGCAATAGTCCAGATGTGGGCCCAGGCTGCACCTCTGCCTCCTGCCTGGTCTGCCCCTCTGAGCCTCGGTTTCCTCATCGGTGAAGTGCTTTAGGGGGGAGTGCTCTGCGCTCTGGGAGGTGCTGGGTCCCCTGACCCCTCTCTGGAACTCAGTGCCCACGT
>PVLC010015247.1:0-37732 GCA_004027655.1 Graphiurus murinus | reverse complement strand
TTTTTTTTTTTTTTTTTTTTTTTTTTTTTTTTTTTTTTTTTTTTTTTTTTTTTGCGGTACTGGGGATTGAACTCAGGGGCATTCTACCTCCGAGCTACACCCCCAGCCCTATTTTTTATTCTTTATTTTGAAACCGGGTCTCACTAAGTTGCGGAGTGCCTCACTGACTAGCTGAGGCTGGCCGCGAACCCAGATCCTCTGGTCTCAGCCTCCCGAATGCTGGGATTACAAGCGTGCGCCACCACGCCCGGCTTCAACTGCTATGTTCTTTATGACTACATCCCTTCTTCTCTCTTGTAATCCCCCTCAATCACACCATTGGAAGCTATTCTTCTATCTGAGGCTGCTCTTATTTCCAAATCCCTTTCTAGCATCCACATATAAGATGAAACACATCTACTCATTTTTTGATACTGGCTAATCTTGCTTAGTGTAATTTTCTCGAATTCCATCCAATTGTTTTAGTGTGTTCTTTAGGTGTGAATTTTTTGCTACTCTTTTGTTTGGATGACTGATTAAATGGTGTGAGAAGTATGCTGTAGTCTCCTGGGATTATTGTATTGATTGGGGTCTATCTGAATCTTCAAGTAAAGAAGAGTTTGTTTTATATAGGTAGGTGCACCAACATTAGAGGCATACGTGTTTAATTTGTTATGTCTTTATTTTGGATGGTTCCTTTTATCAGTAAGGAGTGACTATCTTTGTCTCTTCTCAAGAATTTTGGCTTAAAGTCAGCCTTGTCAGATATGAGGCTGGCCACTCCAGCTTGCCTTCAGTCTCCATTTGAATGAAATCTTTTTCCCTGCCTTTCACCTTAAGTTTGTGAAGCTCTCTCCTTATAAAGTTTTTTTTTTTTTTTGCAAGAAACATATAGTTGGATTATAAATTTTAATCTAATTTGCTAGTCAGTGTATTTTAATTGGGAGTTGAGACCACTGATGTTCAGTGTTATAATGGAGAGATGATTTTTCTCCCTCTAATTTTGAGTTATGTTCTTTATTTGTGATATTAGTTCTCCGTTGTTTAGTTACTCATCTGGTGGTATTTGTCCCTTCTTTTGTTTTGATGTTTATTTTCCATTTCTTCTTTGTGGTTTACTTCATGTGTGTTTTCTCAAGTGCAGTTCAGTCATTATGCATTTTTTAGTTTCTGTTTATCTTGGAAGATTTTTATTTCGCCATCCATTTTGAAGGATAGCTTTGCTGGATATGGCAGTTTTGGTCAGAAGTTGTTTTTCTCTAAGAACTTGGAATGCATTGCTCCATGCCTTCCTGGTTTTCAGTACTTGGATTGAGAAATCTGGAGTGATTCTTATCAATTCACATCTGAATGTCAGCTGGCTTTTTGCTCTTGATTCTTTAAGAATTCTCTCCTTAGCCTCTATGTTGCACTTTTTTATTATAATGTTGCATAGGGCCAGGTGTGGTGGCACACACTTGTAATCCTAGTACTTGGGAGGCTGAGACAGGAGAACTGCAGGTTCGCAGCCAGCCTCAGCTATTTAGTGAGGCCCTCTGCAACTTAGTGAGACCCTACTTCAAAATAAAGAATAAAAAGTAGGGCTGGAGGTGTAGCTCAGAGGTAGAATGCCCCTGGGTTCAATCTCCAGTCCCCCCCCCCCCCACACACACAAATGTTGTGTGGGGATCTTCTTCTTTGATCTAGTCCAATGGGAGTTGTGAATGTCTCCTGTACATTTATGTCCACATCTTTATCCATGCTTGGGGAAGTTTTATAAAATTATTTCTCTGAAGAGATCCTTAATTCCTTTGGTCTGGGCCTCTACGCTCCTTCAATGTCAATCACTCGTAAGTTTGTTCTGTTGATGTTATCCCATAACTCTTAAATGTTCTAATAATGCTGGTGTGTGTGTGTGTGTGTGTGTGTGTGTGTGTGTGTGTGTGTGTTTGTGTGTGTGTGTGTGTGTATGTGTGTGTTTATTCTATCTTCTAAGGTTGAGATCCTTTTAGGTTCTAGACCCATGTAATCTAATCTGTAGGTGATGCCATCAATAGAATTGTTTATTGGTTCTTTTAGTTCATTCAGAGTTTTTGTTATTTCTTTATTGACATGTTTCCTCATATCCTGAATGTTTTCTCTGAATTGCTTCTTGATATCATTTATCATATTGAAGATCAAAATTCTGACTTTGACATCAGTTATCTTCTGTACCTCTGTTTTGGTGAGGTCCATTGTTATGGGGTTGTTGAGAATGTAGTTTTGTTGGAGCTTTTCCCCATATTTTCAAGGATCTTAGTTTTGTAGTTTTGTTTCTGTACTTCCTTTTTTTCTCTCTATGCTACTGTATTCTGTATTGAAGTTTTCTTCTTATAGTGAGAACTAAGATGGAGTATGAATTAGTTTGTAAGTGTTTGCTCCTTATAATTGGACATTTAAAAACAGCCCTTGCTGCCTCCTTAAGTGGGCATATGATCTGCCAAGACTGGGATATTTTAGTGTCTGCTTTGCCTGGTTACCTCCCCTAGGCTGTCATGTCAGCTGAGCAGAAATTATTTTCTATTCAGGAAGGTGGTACATCTTCAATTTGGCTGCCTCGTTGATACTGAGAGTGCTGTCTAAAGCACCCTATTTATTCAAACTTCCTTCTAATTTGTGGGGAGTTAAGCGTCTTCTGTCCAGACTTAACTGTTAGTATCATGGGGGTAGATGGTGGACTTTGGTGAGTTATCCTCCAGTCTGTTCAGTATTTGGTGGGACAGGCAGCAGAGTACATATTTCTTAGAGTCCTATCTTTGGAGTTCAGAGTTTTCATTCCAGGTTGAGATGTTTATGTCCAGGTAAACATTCTATTATTTTATAAAATAAGGTTTAAGGAGAAGATAGTGGTATGGTTACAGCCTAAAACAGAGAAAAATAAAAAATAGAGAGAAAAATGACTATGGTGACATTAGTAAAGGAACAAATGCTCTAGAAGAGAAGAAAAAGATTAAAAAAAATAGAAAAAAAGTGAAGACTCAGATGGAACCAGGCTGCAGATTAACCCATAGATCATACACACATGGAAGAGTGGCCCAATTTACAAAGAGATGAAACTCCAAAGAAAGTTAATAGCACATAAACAAACAAATGTGCAAGAAAAACAAAAAAGAAAGAAAATAAACAAACAAAAAATCCCAAAGACCCTAATATGCAAAAACAGATTAAAAATAAGCATTAGATTAAAATAAAAATAAAAGACGCAAAGAAGACTCAACAAAGAAATAAAAATAATAATTAATTAGGAAGGTAAAATTAAAAATAAAAGTAAAAGACAAAAATAAAAAATAGAAAAAAGTTTTTAAAATAGAAAAAAGATTTTTTAAATTAATGAAAAATTTTAAGGAAATAATTAGAATTTTTAAAATTTTCTACTTAGAGAGGGGACTCGATTTTGTTGGTAGTGTAGTTTCAGGGATGAAGAGCTCTCCTTGTTTTGAATGGTTCTAGGCTTCTGTTGCCCCTGCTTAATAAAGTCCGTGTTTCTTTTGTCTTTTAGGAAGTTGGGTCTAGTATGGTTATGTTGAGATCATTTGAATATCATCAACTCCTTTCTGGTTTATTTTAATGTTTGGGGAGTTTTCCTTGCACAACATAACTTTGATTTTATATTGGGTGGAGGAGGAAGAAGATCCTCTCCTCATCTGTAGACCCTGTGATCCTGGTTGCCTGACCTAAGGACAACATGGGATCTGTGGTTATGGGAGGTTCCACTCCCCCTTTTTTTACATCCAGGAGGGGGTGGGATGCAACAGAGAGAACCTGGAGACACTACTCTGATTGCACGGACGCTGATGATGCAGAGTCTGTGGTGGGACTGGGCCTTATTGGTGTGGTGCCCTCAGTCTCTCTGAAACTTAAGTTGACACCTTTGTAGCTTGGGATTGTGCTACTGCCACTGAGTCTATAGAGGAATCTGCAGTGTTTTGCAAGAAGAGCCTACTAGTAGTTGCTGGTCGATGGTATCCCTAACTTATTAATTCTTTTTTTTTTCTTTTCTTTTTTGGTACTGGGGATTGAACCCAGCATTCTACCCCTGAGCTACACCCCCAGCCCTATTTTATTTTTTATTTTGAAACAGGGTCTCACTAAGTTGGGGAGGACCTCACTAATTAGCTGAGGCTGGTCACAAAACTGTGATCCTCTTTTCTCAGCCTCTCACGTATTGGGATTACAAGTGTGCGCCACTATGCCTGGCCTTAATTTCTTCATTTATGATTAGCACTTCTGACTTCCTGCTTAAGAAAAGTTTACCTACCCAAACGCCTTGGAAACGAGTCTTCTTCCCACCCCCCTCTACACTGGACAGGCTTGGGGTAGGGTGATACAGGTGATCCCTGTAATGTGAAGCTGTCCTTGCCACTCTCTTCAATATATTTTTTCTTGTTTCTGTGCTACATGCAGTTGCTGTAGTCTCTCACCTGACTTTTTTTTTAGCTTCTGGGGAGATATTTTTGTGCATGAATAGTTGTTCAAATTGATGTTTTGTCAGGAGACAAATACTGGAAAGTCCTATTCCACCACCTTGCTAACATCACTCCAAGCTGGAAACCCCACTATTAAGTTTTCTCATACATGGGTCATGCAATATACTTTCTTTTATTAAAATCTTTAATTTATGTCAACCGTATGTTATAATTTTATTATTTTAGTATGAGTCCAAAAAGTTCACAAATAAAAACATTTATGTGTATATTTACATGTTAATAAGTAAAATATACAAATAACATCTGTATATTTATGTATAAGATGAATATAATATAAATATAAATAAAATGTTTATAAATAAAAATGTTTCTTTTATTACATTTATTCCCAGTTATTTTATTTTCTCAGTCTTATATATTGGATAATTCTTAAGGCCATTTAGGATTGTTGATTGCTTGTATATAAGAATCGAGGTGGACTGGAGATAGTTGAGCTCATGGTGTTGGCGTTGTCAACTAAAACAAACAAAAATCAGTTGTCAGCCGGGCGTGGTGGCGCATGCTTGTAATCCCAGCATTCAGGAGGCTGAGACCGGAGAATCCGGGTTCGAAGCCAGCCTCAGCTACCTAGTGAGGCACTCCGCAACTTAGTGAGACTCGGTTTCAAAATAAAGAATAAAAAATAGGGCTGGGGGTGTAGCTCGGAGGTAGAATGCCCCTGAGTTCAATCCCCAGTACTGCAAAAAACAAAAAACAAAAAACAAAACAAAAAAAACACAGTTGTCTTTAGTCACTACATGTGTAGCAGAAGCAAGTGGCCTAAAAGAAGTAAATTCTGGCTCCCTCAATTTATATTTTTACCCAGGAATGGTACCAGCTGAGGATTAGTCTCATCCGCATAGACGTGGGGAATCTCTTTACTCTGGAAGGTACCTGGGCCAAGCTGCAAATGTGATCAAGCATCTTAACGTACAGTGAGAGCGCAGACTGAAGCAGCTGGCAGGATAAAGTCACTCCAGCCTAGATGCCGCCTCGCAGGCGAGTTGCTGGTTTCAGTGGAGAGCTTCCTGTAGGGGTTCTCCTTGTTTGTGTTCTATGTTCGATCAGACCTCTGTCCCTTCCTTCAGCTGCTTTTAATTATCAACACTGTGATTTTCATAGGAGGCTGTGCAAGTACCTTCCATCTCTTTAAATGTGTTTCTAAACATATAATAAATGGAAAATTAAATAGCAACTAATCAGTAGAAGATGAGAGGCTATGTCAACTCATTGTGCTTTGTAAAAAAGTTAGACTTTTTAGAAATTCAAGACTTTCACTAACCAATTATTTAACATATTCCTCTGGTTAAATCACATACATATGTTTTTGTACAATAAATATTTTTTGTACAAAATATATATATATATATATATATATATATATATTTTTTTTTTTTTTTTGTATTTTCTCTCTCTAAGAAGTGCTGACAGCCATACAAGGCTACTCTGCATCATGGATTCCAAGCCTGTGGCTGGTAACCTAATGCCACAAAAAACACTATTTAAGACTGACTCTCACAAGATGTCCTTATGAAACTGAGAACCACACCGAGTTCTTTGGTTGCCCCAAGAGCCGGGGTCCCCTATGATGGAAGGCCACATTGGGAGCCCTGTCAATCAGATCATCTAACAAATTCATGTCCCGCCTTGGGCACCAGTGCATGCCCTCTGGGACTGTACTTCTTAGATGAGTATCATGACACAGCCTCTGCCTAGAGAGACCTAAGGTCAGCTTTAACTTACTGCTCAGAGCTGCACTGTGTTTGGATTTATGCCCCAGGCCAGAAAAAAAAAAAAATTATATCGAACCTTAAAGAAAAAGCCTCCTGGCTTTCTAAAGTGCCCAGGGAATGGTTGAGCCTCATGAAAAACTCGTCTAGACAGGACTGGCCATCCATCCTACTAGGGATTATTTTGATCATGACTGGATCACTGTTGCCGTGGGCTAATTATTTTCTTTCTTTCTTTCTTTCTTTCTTTCTTTCTTTCTTTCTTTCTTTCTTTCTTTCTTTCTTTCTTTCTTTCTTTTTTTGGTGCTGGGGATTGAACTCAGGGGCATTCTACCGCTGAGCTACACCCCCAGCCCCATTTTTTATTCTTTATTTTGAAACAGGGTCTCACTAAGTTGTGGAATGCCTCACTAGGTAGCTGAGGCTGGCTGCAAACCCGGATCCTCCGGTCTCAGCCTCCCAAATGCTGGAATTACAAGCGTCCACCACCATGCCCGGCTAATTATCCTGTTCTTGATGTAAGTCCTCAAAACTGAACCCATTCAGGTTCATGATGTAGGAGACTATGTTTTTACTCAAACCTTGAAAAATGCACAAAGTTGAGGAGTCTGGCTTCTGGCCCAAACCCTGTGTGATCTGTGAGGCCTGACCATGGGCCATTATAAAGGCTCAACCTGGCAGGCCTCACCCAGAGAAAGCTGACCTTTCCTTGGCAAACACAGTGCATGTGCATGGCCAATGCATTTCCATGTCTCAGAGAGAGTTATGGACAAGGACTGGACCTGGGCCAGTCATACTTTATGAATAGGGCATTCCTGGCCCAGGAACCTTCATTTAGAGACCTCTTTATATGGGGTCTTGGCCAGAGGCCTTCCCCCTGCACCCTAAACCTTCTCATGGGGTGAGGGGGGGACTTGATGACACCTTTTCTCCACTCTCACTCAGGATGCAATATTTGCATTCTTGGCCTTTCCTTCCCCTACACTCCTCTCCCTTCCTGTACCACCAGGTCCATAAAATATCAGGGCCTTTTGTTTGGCGCTCCTTTTGCAATGAGATCACTCCCTAAGTCTGTATGAGTGGGGCTGACCTTTGCCCTGTGCAGTTCCATGGGGATAAATGTAATGGGGTGGATATCAGAAGTTACTCTGGCTTAATCTCTTGCGTATACAATCTCGGTTAATGATTATAGGATTGGCTTGGCTTTCCTGTTGGCTTCTTGTTTTATTTGACTACACAGACACCTGGAACCTCAGCTGTCTCCAACTCAGCTTAGTTCCTGACAGAAATACAACTAATGTTTGTGTATAAAGCTTTTAGCCTGCACCCTTGCCAAGTTGAGTATTAGCTCTTATTTTTAGCAGATCCATTAGCATTTAGTTTATGCAGGATCATATCCCCTGACAACATACTTTGACTTATTCCTTTCTAACGGATGCTTTTTATTTTTCTTGTTTAATTGCCTTTACTTGAACTTCTAGTATAATGATGCATAGAAGAAGAAGAAAAAAAGAGAGAATGTTTTATCTTGTTTCTTTTTATCTTATGGGGAAAGCATCCAGTCTTTAAAAATTAATTATGACTTTAGCTGTGGGTTTCTCATCTGCCTTTCATCAGATTGAGGAAATGGTCTCAGGTTTCTAGCTTGTCAAATGCCTGGGTATGTCTGTGTATTTATCAGAAAAAGTTGTTGGAATTGTCAAATATTTTAAATATGTGTAACAAGGATCATAATATATTTTGTTGATTGAGTTTTGATTGTTAAGACAATCCTGATTTCCTAGAACTAATCCCATTTTGTCATGATGCTTAATCTTTTCCTGTTTGATGGATTCCTTCTTGTTGAGGATTTTCATGTCTATATTTACAAGAATATTGGTTTGAGTTCTCATGTCCTCTAATGTCATTGGTATCAGTGATGCTGACATCAGGGAATAAGTTAGAAAATATTCAATATTCTTTTATGTTTTGCAAGATTTTTTTCAGTACTAGGGATTGAATCCAGGGGCATTCTATCTCCAAGCTACACCTCTAGCCCTAATTTTAAAAGTTATTTATTTTGAAACAAGGTCTCACTAAGTTGTGGAGGACCTCATTAAGTACCTGAAGCTGGCCGAGAACCTGGATCCTCTGGACTCAACCTCCCAAGAACTGGGATTACAAGTGTGCACCACCACACCCAGCTATGTTTTGCAAGATTTTAATGAAGAAATTTTTATTAATTCTTGTTTTTTTTTAAAAATTTAGTATAGTTAACTACCATATCAATGTAGTCCATGGCTCTATTTGGGAAGTTTTAAAATTAATAATTTAACTTCTTTATTTATTCTAAATCTATTCTTATTATTTTTGTGTATGTGGGTTAGTAGCTTGTGCCTTTCTAGGAATTTGTCCTTTTATCTGTGTTTTTAATTATTTGCATGTAGTTGTTCACAGCATTCTCTAAAAATTCTTTTTCTACTTGTAATGTTGACAATTATGTTTCTTTAAAACTCTGATTTTAGCAACTTCAGTCTTTTTTTCCCTCTTTTCATGCAGGCCAGTCTAACTAAAGTTTGTCAATTTTGTTGTAATTTTTCAAAACACCAAACTTTTACTTTCATTTTTGATTTTTTTCAATTTCATTGATATCCTTCCTAATTTATATTATTTTATGTATTCTTCATACTTTAGGTTAAGCTCAGTTTTCTTTCAAAACGAATAATTGGCAATTAAATGCCAAGAAATAGATGTAAATATCAGGAGAAAATAGCATTCAGTTCTTCCACTCTCTAAATAAGAGTGATGATACTCAACAATGAATTTTAATCTAGAAACTGAACTAAATATATTAAACAGTATACAGTCAGGATTTTGTCAACATGGTAAATACTTGAGAAAAATAATTAGAAGAGGAAAGATTTATTTGGCTCGTGGTTTCAGTCTACAGTTGGCCAGTTCTATTGCTCTGGGCCTGGGGTGAGTCAGAAAATCATGGTGGAGAGTCTCCTGAAAAAATGCTGCTTAACTCTTCGCAGCTTCCAGAAAGGGGGAGAGAGGGATAGAAGAGGGAGAGGGAGAAGGAGAAGGAGGTAGGGAGGAAGAGAGAGAGAGAGAGAGAGAGAGAATATGAACGAATGATGAACATAGAAGAGATTTCAGAGGAGATTGAGAGAAGATGAAGCCTTACAGGGTATGTCCCCTGTAACCTATTTCCTCCAGCTAGGCTCAACCTCTGAACATATTCCATTTTGGGAGACATTCCATATAACAAAGAGTTTTCAGCAGGGAGGGACAATGGAGGGTAATTATGATAATTGTTTTCACTGTAGTTTTGTCTTACTTCCAGAGCTTCTTGAAAACCAAACTAAACTCTAAGCTAGCAGAAGAAATTAAAAAAATATATAGATTAGAATAGACATAAATGAAATTGGAAATAGGAACAAATATTCAAATTCTATTTAAACAATTACTAATTTTTATGTCAGATTTCTAACTGTTGGATTTTCCTGAGTTTTCCTTCTGCAAAACATGTGTTTTAAGAGAAAGTCCTATGCAAGCAGCATTTTAACTCCACTTCACGTGGCCCTGCTCCTCTGCAATGCTCTGTGGAAGGCATCCTTCACCTGGGTGTTCCTCAGACTGTAGATGAGGGGATTAAGCATTGGGTTAAAGAGACTGTGAAACAGGGATAGCATTTTCTCCTGCTCCTCTCGTTGATCAGAGTCGGGGACCATGTAAACCAACATTGCTATACCAAAGAAGAGCCCAACCACGCAGAGGTGGGAGGAGCAGGTGGAGAAGGCCTTGCTGCGGCCCTCCTTTGATTGGATCTTTAGGATAGCCCAGAGAATGTGTATGTAGGAGACAAGCATCAAGCAAAGGGGACTGACTAAGACAATAAAAGAAGCAACCAGGATGACCACTTGGTTGATCCAGGTGTTAGCACAGGCCAGCTTGAGAACAGACAGGATCTCACAGAACAGGTGGTTTACTTCCCGGGGCCCACAAAAGGGCAGCCTTAGGAGGAGAGTTGCATGGGCCACAGAGAGGGTAAATCCACATGACCAGGAAGCAGCAGCCAGCACAGTGCACAGTCTCCAACTCATGATGACAGTGTAGTGCAGGGGGTGACAGATGGCCACATACCGATCATAGGACATCACCGCCAAAATCAGGCACTCTGTAGCAGCAAAAGCCAGGTATAAAAATGTCTGCATTATGCATGGAATGAAGGCGATGGTTCTTGTTTGGTTCACAAGATTTGCCAGCATCTTAGGGACATTGTTGGAAGCATAGGAAATGTCAAGAATGGCCAGGTGGGAGAGGAAGAAGTACATGGGGGTGTGCAGTCTGGGGTCCAGGCAGATGAGCCCCAAGATGATGCCATTTGCCAGCAGGCTGAAGAAGTATAGCAGGGAGAAGATGCAGAAGAGGAACATTTCCAGCTCTGCACTGAGCTGGAATCCCACCAGAATGAATTCTGTGACCCATGACTGGTTGCTTTCCATTCCTCACTGTCAGTCTGTCAGGGGCAGGAAGAGAACAAGGAGAGGGAGGTCAGAGTTCAAGAATCAATGACAGTCAGATGAATTTATCTCAAATGAACTCGAGGTGTGTTTCAGGTTTGTTTCTATGTGATAGCTTCCCCACTTCCCAACAGTAATCTGTGTATTTTTAAAATATTATTATGAAATAACTTTGAACATTTAGAAAAGTTTCAAAACTAATGCAAAAAAATATACTTTCTTCATCTAGATTCAACATACATTACTATTTCTTCCTTATTTGTTTTATACTTTCCTTCTATATACATATATTTTGAAGCATTTGAACTTATGCTATAGACATGAGCTCTTTTACCTGTAAAGTTCTCATTTTTAATGAAGATATTTGACATTCACTCATCTAGCCACAGTATAATTATAAAAATCAGGAAATGTAATTACATGTTTCTTTCCTATTTCCACCTTCACCTATCCAGAACTTAATCTATTGTACAGTATATTTAATATCATCCATATTTAGTCTCCTTGCATGTGGAATATTTACTCAGCCTTTTTGTGCCTTTCTAATCATTGATAGTTTGAAGAGTGTGCAGAAGTTTTTAGAATGTCCCTGAAATTGGTACTGTATGATGTTTCCCATATCGAGATTCAGATTATTTGTTTTCTTTAGAAAAATGAATTGTCCTACTTAGCTACTTAGTGTGCATTATGAACATGTACATAATTTTAGTTTTCCCATTTCTAGGACAAATGTAACATGTATCACTTAGTGAATATGATGCTTCCCAAATATCTTCAGTATACAATTATTATTTTTCTCTAATTAAGTTATGAGGCATCAACTAAAATTTTCATTTCACTATCTTTTTTTCATAAAGGAACTAGCCACTAGTCCCTTTCAATCACTAATTATAGTGTCTATTGATTACCATGTCTGATTCAATTATTAGTAATGGTGATTGAAAATGTCAGGTCTATCTAACTCCAAAACAATAAAAGATAGGAAATAATTAAAATCAAAGCTGAAATTAAATGAAATGGAGAATAAAAGAATTATAAAAAGTATCAATGCAACTAAAGTTGTTTTTTTTAAAGTAAGCAAATACATACCACCCTACCCAATCTAACCAAAAGAAAGAGAGAAATAATCAAAAATTAATAAAATAAGAGGTGGAAAATGAGATATCACCAGAATCAGAATGGAAATCTCAAGAATCATTAGGGTATGCTTTGAAAATTCATATTCTAATGAACTGGAAATCAGCACATTTCTAGACAAACACAACCTATCTAAATTGAACCAACACCATACAGAAAACCTAAAAAACAAATAAAAAGTGAAGAGATTGAAGCAGTAATAAAAAAAATTCAAACAAAGAAAACCCCAGGAGCAGTTGGATTCCCAGCTGAATTCTATTAGACATTTAATTGGGAACTAATATCAATGTTCTTCAAATTGTTCCATGAAATAGAAAGAAATGGAATACTCCCAAACTCATTCTACAAATCCAGTTTTATCTCAATACCAAAACAGAATACATATACCTCAAAGAAAGAAAATTATAGACCTATACCAAAATTCTCAATAAAACACCTTAGATTTGCTTTAAAAACCACATCACAAAGATTATGCACAACAATCATGTTAGTTTTGTCCCAGGGATGCCAGGTTGATGCATCATACAGAAATCAAAAAATGGTAATTCACATAAATGAAGCTAAGCACAAAAATCATATGATCATCTCGATAGATGCAGAAAAAAGCAGTTGACAAAATGCACCATCTGTTCATATTAAAATCACTGAAGAAATTAGGGATATAAATGATTTACCTCAACATCATAAAGACAACTATGACAAATCCAAAGTCAACATCATACCAAATGGAGAAAAACTGACAGTATTTTCTCTAAAGTCAGTAATAAGGCAAGGATTCACATTATTACCACTCCTATTCAACATAGTTCTTAAAATTTTACCCAGAGCCTTTGTGCAAAAGAAAGAAATGAAATGAATATAATCAAAGAAAAAAAGAACTGAATATGTTGCAGATGGCATGATCCTATACTTAGAAGACTTGAGTCCTTTTGAAAGGACTCAACCAGAAGACGTCTACAGCTGATACATTCAGAAAAGTAGCTGGATATAAAATCAACATACAAAATCAATATCTTTTCTATATACCAATGTGAACCCACTGAAAAAGAAATCTAGAAAACAATTCCATTCATGATAGCCTTAAGAAAGAAAAAAAAAGAGAGAGAAATACTTAGGAATAAATCTAACCAAGGAGGTAAAAGACATCTACAATAAAAATGATAGAACATTGAAGAAAGAAATTGAAATAGATCTTAGAAAATGGAAAGACCTCTCATGTTCCTGGATAGGCAGAATAAAAATTGTCAAAATTGCTATACTACCAAAAGCAATCTATGGATTCAGTGCAATCCTTATCAAAATACCAATGTCATTCTTCAAAGCACTAGAAAAATCATCCTAAAATTCATATGGAAGAACAAAAGACTCGGAAAAGTCAAAGCAATTCTGAGCAACACGATCACTATTTCTAATTTCAAATTATACTACACAGTCATAGTAATGAAAACAGCATGGCATTGGCACAGAAACAGACACATAGATGCATGGATTAGAATAGATGATACCAAGACAAATCCTCACACTTACAGTATTTTTGACAAAGGTGCCAAAAACATACCATGGAGAAAAGACAGCCTTTTCAAATGTGATGTTGGGAAAATTGGATATCCAATGTAGAAGAAAAATTAGAGCCCTCTCTCTCACCCTGCACAAAAGTAAACTCAAGATGGTTCAAAGTCTTAGAAGTTGGATAAGAAATGTTGCAATTACTAGAAAAAAAACACAGGACCAAACTCTCCAACATATAGGCGCTGGTAGAGTCTTCTCCAGCTTCCCCAAAGCTCAGCAAATAAAACCAAGAATCAGTAAACAAGATGACATCAAATTAAAAATGCTTCTGCATAGCAAAGGAAACAATTTATAGTTTATAAACAGAAAACAGTTTACATTTATCATGACAATATATATTTTATCATAAAAATATGAATTTCTAATAGCCTCATTTAAAATTAAGAACTTAAAATTTGGGAAGGTATGCAAATAGTTACAGAGCCTATTACATTCTCAAGATTACTTAAAAAATACTGCATATAACTTAACTGATTTCCTTTGTGAAGTCAAATCCATTTCACTAAATTAAAATTAGCATTGACGAAAATGATTTTGATGTTATTTACTATTTTAGTGAAAGTACATGTTTGTAATCCTAACACCTTATTAATCATCATGATGGTTTTTATTTTCTCACTTTTAATCTTATTTTGAAAACTCCAGTGTCAAACAATTTAGATTTAGAGATTAATGTTTCAGTTATGGTTCATTTTGTGAATAAGTTGGTAACCAATCATATAAAAGTTGACATCTAGCTTTAAAAGTTCCTTAGAAAAACATTATGAAACTCAAGTTAAAAGGCTGAGATACCTTGAAACATACACTGAAATGTGATCATTGTTAATAGTTAAATAAACTTTTACCGTATGACTATTTTCATGTACTTTATTAATTTAAAAATCATATGAAAAGTAGGCAGGTGTGGTGGCTCATACATGTAATTCCAGTACTTAGGAGGCTGAGGCAGGAGGATCTCATTTGTAAGGTAAGCTTCAGCAACTTAGCAAGGCCCTTAGAGACTTAGTGAGACCCTATTTCAAGATAAAAAATACGTCGGGCGTGATGGCGCATACTTGTAATCCCAGCATTTGGGAGGCTGAGACCGGAGGATACGGGTTCATGGCCAGCCTCAGCTACCTAGTGAGGCACTCTGCAACTTAGTGAGACCCTGTTTCAAAATAAAGAATAAAAAATAGGGCTGGGGGTATAGCTCAGAGGTAGAATGCCCCTGAGTTCAATCCCCAGTACCACAAAAAAAGATAAAAAATAAAATAAGTCTGGGAGTGTAGCTCAAAAGTAGAATACCCCTGAGTTCAATACCCAGTACTAGAAAAATAATATGAAAAGTACTTTTTAACTACTTCTATCACTTAGAAATATATCATAAACCATTTTTCATCCTAAAATACTTATTAACAGTCTCCTTTGAACAACTTCCTATCATTTTATTAAATACAAATATAATTTATTTCATATGCTACCTTGTCATTCGATCGCATTCAATATGCTTCAGTAATTGAATTATAGATGGAGATAGATAAGTAGAAATATAATTTTTTTCATGAAATCCTATTGTAGATGCTGAGGCTTGGACATGTTAAGCCAAGCTAATTAAACTACTTATCTGTGTATCCATGTAAAGGTATCTATCTCTAGTCACCTAAAAATCAAATATTTGCAAAAAGTCCAGCTGTCTTAAGGCGTATTACCGTAAGAAACCAGCTGATGGGAATGGGTGTGTGAGGCAGCAATCATGACTGCGTAGTGCCAAGTTTGCTTTCCCATGTTGCTGTTCCACTTTTATGGGGGCTGCTTTCCTGCTGACTCCTAGAGGGGGATTGATAACCTTCATGCTTTCATGAAAGCTTTAAAATCAGCTTCCTTTGGCTTATTCTTCCTTCAGCATGATACTAAATACTGAGAAATAAAACATATTAAATGGAAATTAATGATCCACAGAACTTAAGAACACCTTGCCTTTTAATGTGTGCAGTTACTTGGTTACCAGGCTGAAATTCTCTCCAGTTCTATCTGCAATCCTGAGCTAGCTAACCTCCGAGTCAAAGGAGTGGCCCAATTGTATGTGACATTCATTTGTGTTTCTTAGTCTCCATCCATATGGTTCCATGTGAAAGAACTATCCCAATACCACTTTCTACCTATGTTTTGAAGGACAAAAGGTAGGGACTTCTCATGTTACATCTAATTCAGTGTTTTCTTCTGAATTCTAGTTTCTAGCTTGATAAGAACTTCACTGTACATTAAAAGAAAGGGAATGCTTTTACTCACACAGTAATGACAAGTTAAACATTTAAAAATAATCATTACAAGCCTAGCATGGGGGTGCACGCTTGTAATCCCAGTACTTGGGAGGCTGAGACAGGAGGATCTGGGTTCGCGGCCAGCCTCAGCTACTTAGTGAGATAATCCGCAACTTAGTGAGACCCTGTTTCAAAATAAAGAATAAAAAATTGGGGTCGGGGATGGAGCTTGAAGTAAAATGCCCCTGGGTTCAATCCCCAGTACCACAATACTACTACTACTACTACTACTACTACTAATCATCATCATCATCATCAATACAGTAGCACTTAAAAATGGTCCAAAAAATGTAGTTTTCTTCTCTCATGTATGGCTTTCAGCAAGGTTTCTGTGGAGCAGATGACCCATCCCCACGTAGTTATGAGCTAAATCTGCTACATAATGATGAATATAATTTTATATTTTTGTTGATTCCATTTTTTATTGCATGAGAATGTAAGATGAATTTAGTTTAAACAATGAAAAATTCTGTGTGTCCCTTTGAGGTATACGGAGGATAAGTAAAGGAGAATTCTTAGGTAGGCCTATATTTGAGTTGGAAAATGCATATGGGTCTTTCAAATATTCTCTGTAGTTACACAATGTGTCTATCACTGGCCTTACTGTACAAGTCTGAAGGGGATTTCCAGTGGAGTCATAGGCCCCTTTACTGGAAGAATTTTATTACATGTTTACAACAAGTTCCTATTTGCAGCTTGCTTGGGCTTGTCTAGGTTCCCCTTAACGTCTACTGGATAGATGGTTCGTAAGAGGGTCTTTTCTAGTCTATCAGATTACAGCAGATTCACTAGGATAGGCTCTTCAGGAAACTTTTAGAGGCTTGGTCAATAATAACAGCTAGAAGAGTTATATCCTCACTATGAAGTTACAGACAATCCTTGAAATAAGATCAAACACGAAGAGGCATTGATACCATATGTCATTTACCTGAATGGAGATGCCCCCTTCACCAGATAATGAATGGGAATATGTCTGATACTTCTTTATGTCTCTTATAAGAACTAGAATAGTTGTAGATAAAACAGACACCCAGAAATTATTCATTAATTAGATTAATGGAATTTTATTCAGTTAAAGATTATATTCTTATATAATATGTATAGTGTTATCTGCATATTAAAATATAATATACATTTATAACTATTAACAAAGACATTGCTTCTACTTTCAAACAATTACAATTTGATCATTTGAAAATTTAAAATAATTAAAAACAGGGTTCATAAAGAATAAATTTATATGAGCATACACAATGAGATGGATTCAATTTAATTTGTAGACTGAAGAATCCTGTTTAAATGTGTTGCGGTCTATATTGGATTTAATGATGACCTCCAAAGCGATGTGTCCACATCTCAATCCCCAACACCTGTGAATGCTGCCTTTCTTAGATTGCAGATATGATTAATTTAAGGATCTTTAGATGAGACAATTCTCAATTTTACAGGTTGGCCCTAATTCCAATGACAGATATCCTTAAGAGATAAAAGCAGAAGAGTGTTTGAACAAACTGGAGAAGACGCATAGAGGTAAAAGTGACGTGAAGAAGGAGCATGGAGAGACGCGGCCAGAAATCAAAGAATGTTGACACTGGCCAGAGGTGGAAGAGGAAGAATTCTCCCTCAGGTTCTACTGCATTTCAGATCCCTAGCAGACTCCAGAATTGCCAAAGTATAAATTTCTATTGTTTTAAGCACCACACGCATGGTAATTTCTATGCCAGTCATAGAAAACTAACACAGCATCTTATATCCACTTTGAATGCACTCTTAAAATAATATAATTTCAGAGAAATTGCTTTTGGAAAAACTAGTATGGAGGCAAAATTACCTCAGAAGTAACTTAAAAAAGACACGTGTCTTTAACTCTATGAACTTTTGCAAACTCCAAAGGAATTAGCAATTACACGGACAGTGGTTTTTTGTTTGTTTGTTTGTTTTTTGTTTTGTTTTGTTTTGTTTTGTTGAGACAATGGCTCAATGAAACAGATTAAATAATAGATTCAGTTTATGTAAGTATATTACATTTGAGAAAAGTTCTATGTAAATAAATATATATATTTTTTGCTACAATAAGTTGCAAGGGGGAGGATAGCAACATCTACATTGCAGAATTTTCTTAGATATAGTTGGACGTAATAGGCAATATATGAAATATTTCATTTCTGAACATAAAGGCTAATGATACTGCTAAAGATAGTTCAGTCTATTGCTACTCAATGAGAATGTTTGATCCTTGACATGTTCGGTATGGCTATTTTGTGTCTGAGTTTGAAATAGACAACAAAAAATGACGATCGATTAAAATCCTTAAGCAGTTGCCAAAATGAAATAGAGAAGAAAATATCATTGTGATGATGTCTAAAATTTCACCTTCCCCACAGAGAAAATAAAACAACTGCAGCTGAGGAACCAAAAGTTTTCCATGAGGCATCTGAGCAATTTCCACCCAGAAAGTCCTGCCCCCAGGATGTTTCCCCAGCGAGGGAGCTTTAATTTTATTCCTTCAACTCTCAGTAGTAGTTTTGATACTGACTAATGAGCCAGTAGTATACTGTTCTGTAGAGGGAACAAAACCATGTATGTTGAATAGATTGATTTCAAGTCTGACAGTTATCATGACAGAATGATAACCTGGGATAGTTCCAAAAAGAAATAACTATGACAAACTTACCTCTGATACAGTTTTAGCATAGAAAAGAGTTACTGCCAGTAGAATTTTCCTGCAGTAAAATCTTTGAGGGAGACCTTTAATATCTTCTGGCCATTAATATCTTCATTTACACTAGGTAATATGTCAAGTTCTTGCATTATTTGGGTGATTTCAGAGCCTTATTCAGAGACAAGGTCTGGACATGCCTCTCCTTCCTGAATCTCTTCTTTTTTATTTTATTTTTTTAATTGGTGCATTGTAATCATACATCTTTGTTAGGTACAAACTGATAAAGGCATATATGCACACATTTCTCAATAGCTGTACCTGGTCTGACCACCACCATTGGCTCACCTTGGGAGGTAGTGAGAGAGAGACAGAGGGCATCCTGGGACCCCCTGTCCACAATACAGCAGGCAGAGGGTCTGGGGGTACAGAGCTTTGTTATCTTTCCCAACTGCCTGTGTTAAACACTTAGAGTCAGGAAGGAGGTAACCCAGGAGTGTCATTCCTCCGGCAAGGTCATGGTGACTTCTGCTGTCATCCTGTTCTGCTTCAACTGCCCATATTGGAAACCAGGTCCCAGCAAAAATGAATCCCTTCAACTTAGGATGATGTTAGCACTGGATTTTTCCCCCAAGGAAAATACTTTGACCTAGAAAATAAAAACCCAAAGAGAAGAGAAACATACCTTTAAAATGGTAATAGAATTCTGTTTCTCCTGGCAGTCTTCATAGCATGAAATCCCAGATACGGGAGAATTCACCGAACTTGAGGCCTCTTCAAACCCCAAGAGCACAGCTTTTATTTTAGAATCAGAGAAATAAAAACAAAAACAGTCCTGTTTCTGTTGAGAGTTCAGATTCCCAGAAGAATTTTAACATGTCACATCTATCTGTCGGTTCCTCAAGGAATAGAGATGCTCTGAATCTTCTCTCCAGAGAAGAGCCAAGATTGTGTATAATTGTTCCTGAAGGGAAAATTATCAGGATCAGGCAGGACAGATCTTAGAAGCACTCTGTTTCCGCACAAACTTTCAAGTGTCTCAAGGGCCATGAACCCGAGGACAGATCTCCCAAAATACAATACACAAACTCTTAACATTGTTATGGCTCCATGACTTCATGCTTCCCCGCAGTCTGCTTCTGTACAATGTAGGCATATAAGAGGCTGTGGTTTTTAGATGGTGGAGAAGTATTACCATCCTGAGAAGAAGTAGTTCTCCCAATGCCAGTACATTTCTGCAAAAGGACTTGATTCAATGACGAAGGATGATGGTACCCATAACAACCATCCCTGAGTGCTTACTATACTTCAGAAAAATTTCCCAAATGCCTTAGTTGCATTCTCCATTTTAATCTAGTCATTACTTCTTTTTTTTTTCAGATATGAAGACTTGTTTAAATACACTCTCAGCTATTCTTTTGATGTGGTCCAGGGACCCCAGAGAGTTGCTGAGAATATTTCAAAGGGTCTATAAAATTAAAATTATTTTTACAATAATATTTAGACACTTTTTGCTTTTTCTTAATCTACATTCTCCCATGAGTATACATTGAATTTTTCCAGAGGCTACCTGATGTGTGATATTCCAACAAATAGGTGATAGAAAAAAATGGGAAATGTAATTGACTAGTATTGAGCCAAACATTTGAAAATTCACAAGAAAATGTGATATAGCTGTGTGTGTGTGTGTGTGTGTGTGTGTGTGTGTGTGTGTGTGTGTGTGTAAATGTTACTGGGAACTGAACTAAGGGGTATTTCATCTCTGAGCTACATCCCAGCCCTGTTTTATTTTTTATTTTGAAACAGAATCTATCTCTGTTCCTGTGTGTGCTAGCCCCCTACCTGCTACCCTCCTGTCTCAGCCTCCCACGTACTGGGATTACAGGCATGTGAGATGACCGTGCTACTGGCCAGAGTCCTGGGCTGGGTCCTCTGGAGTCTGTGCAGGTGTCACAGGCTAAATCCGTATTTGGCTGGGGCTGCAGTCTGCGTCAGAGACTTGAGAGGCTCTTCCACGTTCAATGGTTGTCGGGAGAATTCAATGTCTTGTGATGGTGGGACTGAAGTTTTTGCGACTGGCTTCAGCTCTTTGTGGCCACTCTGGTTCTTACACACTGGTCCCTTCTGTGCTGAAATCAGCAGTGGAATGTCCTGTCCTTCAGACACTTCCAGTCTTTCTGACTTCCTCCTCTGCTCCTAGAACTACCCTGCTTTTCGAAGGCTTAACTGACCATCACGGGGATAACCACCACATTTTAAGAGCACTTGTTTGCAAATCCCTTTACTACAATATCCAAGTTAGTGTTTGGCTGAATAGCAAGGATCTTAGGGGGCCTGCATACAAATTGCCTACCCTACAATACCTTTTCTCTTAACCACTGAGTAACATTTTTCTGTTTTAGATCCTACAATTTTTCCTCAAAATAATGTTATTTTGTCCATGCTATGTTTATTATTAGCCTCATACTTCTGCAGAGTTTAATAATAGTGTCCTTAAACACAAATTCAGAAGAGTAATTTCCATTTTTTTCTCTTAAAGCTTCTTTCTATTTGAAATTTATATAATTCTGTGTTAACCCTTTCTTGTGCATTTTACCACATGGTCCTGGCAAAGGCTCTTTTTATAGTAAAATGAGCATATTTATTTTGTGGTACTGGGAATTAAACCCAGGGATATTATACCTCCAAGCTACACTCCCAGCCCTATTTTGCTTTTATTTTGAAGCAGGGTCTTCCTAAGTTGCTGAGGGCCTCAGCAAATTGCACAGGCTATCCTCAAAACTACGACCCTCCTGTCTCAACTTCACAATTCTGGGACTACAGGCCACCCCACCCAGCTACCGTTTGTATTTAGAGGAACGCTTATGTAAAGATATAGCAATAATGTCAGTATAAATGTTTCAGTCAATGATGAAATGCGTATGTGATGGTGGTCTCATAACATGCTATCACTTTGTGATGTTATAAGCATCTTAGTTTGCGACATACACTTTATGATGTTCACATGAAGGTGAAATCATCTAGTGATGTGTTTCTCAGACTGTATCCTTGTGGATAAGTGATGCGTGACTGTACAACTCAACAGGATGAGACTTCCGAGTCTTCTTAAAGTGAAACACTCCAACGCGGGAACCAATTTCCATGAACAGTGGTTACATTTTTAAATGGTGGCTAGATCATAATTGCATGCCCATTGACTCTTCTGATTTTCCTATTATAACTGGACCTAGTACCAAATCTCAGAGCTCATCTTATTTTATAGTGTGGAGGACTCTTTTGTCATCTATGTCTTCCAAATATGGACAGCTCAGGTGACCACCCAGTCCTCAGCACCTTTGTCAACACCTGCTAACATGCTGTTCAGAGAATCCTGAGCCAGTCATAGGCACGGGAACAGTCAGAATCCGTGGTTACCTCTTTCTAGAAAGCTCTTTCCTGGAGGGTGCTGAGTCTGAGGGAGACAAGCCCATGAGAGGGATGGATGAGAGCATCACTTAGTGAAACCCTGTGACCTGGGCTGACCCTTTATACTCTGTCCACATTTTTTTTCTAGAAACAATCTGAGATCTATCTTTATTTTGAAACTATGCTAATGTTTCAAATACAGAATAGTATTTTTAACTTCAATTTTTTTTATTTTAGAGCCTCAAATCTTTATATCAAAAGTAGCATTATATTATGCAGATTATTCTTAAGCTGCCTTTTCATTGAATAAAATGAACTTTTATAAAAATGAAATCTTTTTGTGTATTAATGTTATATTTCATACTTGCTATTTAAAAGAAATAAATATTTGATTACATCACAATTTTAGAATTCTTTACTTTTATTCTATTTATTTATTTATTTATTTTTGTGGTACTGGGGATTGAACTCAGGGGCATTCTACCTCTGAGCTATACCCCCAGCCCTATTTTTTATTCTTTATTTTGAAACAGGGTCTCACTAAGTTGCGGAGTGCCTCACTAGGTAGCTGAGACTAGTCACAAACCTGGTCTCAGCTTCCCAAATGCTGGGATTACAAGGGTGTGCCACCACACCCGGCTAATTCCTTACTTTTAGAATTACTGGTTACTACTTATTTTTATTAACAATGAGCTAAATATTCTTATAAACCTTATTTGGCCTATAGTCATGATTATTTCCTTAGGCTATTTTGGCTATATTGTAAAAATGAAGTTACAGATGCTAAAATATAGACATTTTAAAGGTATTTATGTCTATTCATATTTTCCCTGTAGAAAATTGGGCCAATTTCAGTTCCTACTGATAGTAAGAGTCAACCATGCCTCTTTCTCACATGATCACCAACACAAAGGATTCTCAGCTATAATCTTTGATAATCTGATACATGAACAATCTCATATAGTTTAAATTTACATTTCATCAATGTCTAAGCACAAGTGCTTAAGTTTGGGAGCTGAGTGTGCTCTCTACCATTCTCTGGGGGAGCAGCCATGGTTAATGGGGTCTTATTCTGAACAGGAGCTCAAGAGCGGAGGAGAGACTGTTAGGGAGGTTCTTCCCTCCACAAACTCCCATTTCCATTTAGAGGAGGAAACTTCTATAACCCTGGAGGGATTGGCTTTGGAACATCCCAGCCAGTGTGTGTCCCCTCATTTACATGACTTGTGAAACAGGAAAAGGAACTCAGCATGCCCTGTCCTCTTTTTGGCCATATGCATTGCTGCTCTTTGGACAGAAAGCATAAGGGTGCAAGTTCTTTCTCAATAGGGCTGAGGGTGAGCGACTAGCTGTGATTTTAGTCTGCAGAGAATTTTTATTAAAGATAATAACCTTGTTTTTCTATAAGTTTGATTTGCAAAACATGTGTTTTTGACTTCTGCCCAATTCCTGTTTATTTCTCATTTTAATATTTCTGGATTGGGAGCAGAGAGATGGCATAGTTAATTATCATTCCTGAACTACCAGGAGTAAGAAGTAAATAAGATAATGATTGTGAATAGAGAACTGTGAAGGAAATAAATGGAGTGAACTGATAAAAGTTACTTGGTTTAAGGGGACTTATTCCTTCCTTCCTTCCTTCCTTCCTTCCTTCCTTCCTTCCTTCCTTCCATCCTTCCTTCCTTCCTTTCTTGAAAGGGGATCTCACTGAGTTACCCAAGTGGACTTTGAATTCCTGGGTTTAGAATGATCCTCCTCCCTCTGCCTCCCAAGTACCTGGTACCACATGTGCACATCACCTAACCCAGCTGCTGAGGCTTTCCTTGAATTAGATGGCCAGGAAAGGTCTCTCTCACGAGGACACATGTGACTGGAACCCAAACAAAGGGGGAGTCAAGCCTGAACAGAGCCACAGGAATGGTTTTATGCACAAGAGACAGGAGAGAAACAGCAAAATCAAAGTCTTTGGGCAGAAGTGCTTGGTAAATTCTGAGAAGAGAAAGAATTTGAATATGCCTGAGCCATAGTAGACAAGAGGTTGTACATCTTCACTGTAACCATGTGCAGATTTTTAAAAAATTGGAATCGAGATGAAAGTTTATCAGTCGAGAGTGGATTAAATATATTTGACTATTTTATAGCACAGAATACCATGTAGTCATTGAAAAAATATTACAGCTTTTTAATATAGGGAGAAGTTAAAGTATCCACAAGGAGTCAATGTATACTTATATAAAAATATTTGCACACATATACTTTTGATCCTATTTAAATAGATGCAAAACTGTAAATAAAACAAATCTGTTTATACTGATTATCTCTATAGAATATGATTATGTAGGCACTTAGCTTTTACATAAGCTGTTCAGTGCTTTGTTGATTTTCTAATAAACTTCATGCAGCATTAGGTTAAAAACAGGGCATTTCCATTTTGTAAAAAACCACAGCATAATGTATAGCTAAAACTGCACATTATCTCTGCTTTTTTGAAAGTAATATGACATTTTAGCAAGATCTTCCCATCCAAGATTTCCTTAAAGCTTTAAGTACAAATCTCTATGAAAAAAAAGTCCTTATCAAGAAAGAGGGAATTGAAAACTTTAGTTGAATATTTCTCAATAAAACTTGTGAATTTTTCTGAGTTATTTTATAGAGAAAATGTCCAGGTTGTTCTTTCGATTAAAAGTAGAAATGGATCTTAAATGAGGTTGACTCCTGCTAAATTGCGAATGAGAGCCCCAGCAAGGGAAAGGTCTGAATTCGTTGCACAGGTCAAAGAAGATGAATTTAGTCATACAAAGAAGTACATGTCTAGGCTGCTGGAAATGTCAGATGTTTTAATTAGGTGTAATGAGAGATGATGCACTTTTTTCTTTTGTTTAATCAACATGGTCTATTACATTGATTGAGTTTTCAATGTTAAAACAACCCTGCATTCCTGGAACGAAGCTCCCTTGGTCATGGTGCTTAAATCTTTTTTTGTTTTCTGGGTTTGGTTTCTGGTGATTGTTGAGGATTGTTGTGTGTACAAGCTCAAGGACATTGGTCCTATAGTTTTCATTTTCTGTAACATCTGGGAAATGTTCTCTCTCATTTTTTCCTTCTATATTATGTAAGGTTTTTAGTGAGGAATGTGCATTCATCTTTCTTTTTAAAATTTAATGCAATTAACCACGGTACCAATGTGGTCCATGGCTTTATTTGGTAAGTTTTTAAATTACTGATTTAATATCTTTACTTATTATAAATCCATTTATTAATGAGTTGGTAGACTGTGCCTTTCTAAGAATTATCCACACTCTTAATTGTTGGCATGTGGTTGTTCACAGTATCCTCTGACAATCAATTTTCTATCTATAAGGTTGACAATTATATTCCTCTTTAGCCCTGGTTTTAGTAATTTGTGTCTTCTTATTTCTGTCAGTCGACCTAGCTCATGTTTGCCAAGT
Organism: Graphiurus murinus; assembly: GCA_004027655.1. Classification (NCBI taxonomy): domain Eukaryota; kingdom Metazoa; phylum Chordata; class Mammalia; order Rodentia; family Gliridae; genus Graphiurus; species Graphiurus murinus. Next base: position 12,509 of record PVLC010015247.1, on the reverse strand, counting down.
TTTTTGTTCTTTAAGAAAAACAATTTTACTTTATTTTTGTTTTCCTATTTTTAATTTCATTTACATTCATTTAATTTATATTAATTTAATTTATATTATTTCATTCCTTCTGCTTTCTTTGAGTTTAATCTGATTTTCTTTCAAAATGAGCAATTTGCAACAACACACCAAGATATAGATGCAACTGTAAGGAGAAAGTAGATTCCTACTTTCCCACTCTCCAAACAGCAGTGACTCCCAGCACTGGAATTTAATCTGGAACCTGGGCTCATGTTGAACACAGAAGCCATCAGCTAGGTTTTTGTCACTATGTAAATACCAGAGAAAAACATCTTAGAGGAGAAATATTTAATCTGGTTTATGGTGTTGGAGGTCTCATTCTGTGGTTGGCTGACTCCATTGCTGTGAGTCTGAGGTGAGGCAGAACATCGTGGTGGAAAAGCAGAGTATCTCAGAATAAAGCTGCCCTCACTTCTGAACACATAAGATTTGGGGAACATTCCAGATTCAAATCATAACAGAGTTTTCAGTGGAGGGTAGCGTAAATTATAATATTCTTTTAAAATTTAAATTTGCCCTATTTCTAGAGCTCCCAAAAAAGTTGAATAAAATTCTGAGCAAGCAGAATAAATAAAATATATAGATCAGAATAGACATAAATGAAGTTGAAAATAGAAGCAAATGTTCAAATTCCACTCAAATAATTTTTACTTTTTATGTCAAACTCTTAGCTAGGAAAATTTCCTAAGATTTTTGCTTCAGCAAACCAAGTTTCAAGAGGAAATTCCAGGTGGATTTGGTTGTGCAGGCCTGTAATCCAAGTACTTGGGAGACTGAGACAGGAGGATTGCAGGTTTGAAGCTGGCCTCAACAACCCGGCAAGACCCTCAACAAGTTAAGGAGACCCTGTTTCCAAATAAAAATAATATACAATAGGATTGGGGGTGTCACTCAGTGTGAGAATGTACCTGAACTCAATCTCCATGATAAAAAAGAAACAAAAGAAGAGGAAAGTCCTACTAACTAGTGTTGTATCCAATTCTCATGTGGCTTTCTTCTTCTGCAATGCTCTGTGGAAGGCGGCCTTCACCTGGGTGTTCCTCAGACTGTAGATGAGGGGATTTAGCATTGGATTAAAGAGACTGTGAAACAGGGATAGCATTTTCTCCTGCTCCTCTCGTTGATCAGAGTCGGGGACCATGTAAACCAACATTGCTATACCAAAATAGAGCCCGATCACACAGAGGTGGGAGGAGCAGGTGGAGAAGGCCTTGCTGTGGCCCTCCTTTGACTGGATCTTTAGGATGGCCTGGAGTATGTGGATGTAGGAGACAAGCATCAAGCAAAGGGGACTGACTAAGACAATAAAAGCAGTAGCAAGGATAACTAATTGGTTGATCCAGGTATCAGCACAAGCCAGCTTGAGGACAGACAGGATTTCACAGAACAGGTGATTCAATTCCTGGGGCCCACAAAAGGGCAGCCTTAGGAGGAGAGTTGCATTGGCCACGGAGAGGGTAAATCCAAATGACCAGGAAGCAGCAGCCAGCACAGTGCACACTCTCCAGCTCATGATGCCTGTGTAGTGCAGGGGGTGGCAGATGGCCACATACCGATCATAGGACATCACCACCAAAATCAGACACTCGGTATTAGCAAAAGCCAAATATAAAAATGTCTGCATTATGCATGGAATGAAGGAGATGGTTCTTGTTTGGTTCACAAGGTTGGCCAGCATCTTAGGGACATTGTTGGAAGCATAGGAAATGTCAAGAATGGCCAGGTGGGAGAGGAAGAAGTACATGGGGGTGTGCAGTCTGGGGTCCAGGCAGATGAGCCCCAAGATGATGCCATTCGCCAGCAGACTGAAGATGTATAGCAGGGAGAAGATGCAGAAGAGGAACATTTCCAGCTCTGCACTGAGCCGAAATCCCAGCAGGATGAATTCTGTGACCCAGGACTGGTTGCCTTCCATTCCTCGCTGTCAGTCTGTCAGGCAGTGAGGTGGAACAGGAAGGTCAGAGATGGAGAATGAATGAGAGTCAAATGGATTTATCTCAAATGAGCTCAGAGGCATGTTGCATGCTTGTTCTTATTTGACAGTTTCCACACTTCTCAACATTCATTTGTCTGTTTTTAATGTAATATGAAATAAGTTCAAACATATAGGCAAGTGTCAAGCATTATGCGAAATATTCCCATAAACCTTCCTCTAGATTCAGCATAGTTAATATATGCTTATTATCTTGTAATATATCTATGTCCTTACTGTTTTGATACACTTAAAATGCTAGTATAGATCCAATGCCCATTTACCCATAAATTTCTCAGTTTTTTCACCAAGAAATGTGGCATTCACTCACCTAGCCACACTATAATATGAGAATCAGAAAATTTAATATTTACTGGTTTCTTTCCTCTAATATTCAGTATTCTTCTTCCTCATACATCCATCCAGGACCTAATCCAAAATTATATATTTTATTTATTATCCAGTGGCTTTTGTCTTGTTGCATCTGGAATATTCAGCCTTCTTTTTCCTTTCCAGACATTGATATTTTGAAAAATGTGCCACAATTTTTAGTAAAATACCATCAAATTGGGATGATATGATGTTTTGATTCTGAGTATTCACTTTCTATAGAAAAATAAGAATTGTGTGCAAATATGTTGTTAACAATTTGTACTTAACAAAGATGTACGCTATATTGCACGAATTACTACAATAAAAATTAAAAAAAAAAAAAAAAAAAAGAAAAATAAAATGTTCCCTCAGTAGATTATGAGCAGGTACATGATGTTAATTTTCCTATTATTGGGACAAACCTAACTTGGATCAGTTAGTGAACATGATTCCCAGGTATCTCCATTTTATGTTCACAATTAATTTCTGGGACATTGATTAAAATATTATAGATAGATCTTATTCCTCTTGAAGGCTTTTATTATCATGTCTGACTCAATTAGTAGTGATGATGATTGAATGCTTCTCATCCTAATCTATAATTGTTTTTATACTTACTGGTTGGACATCTTGTATATAAAATATTCTCTCTATGTGTATAAATACCTATTTGTCTATCTATCATTATAGAATTTTGGGCCGTTTTCATTTCAAGGCTTATACGTCATTTTTAAGATAGAAAAGTTCAATATAGAATCAGGGATTACTTTCTTGAGAAGCAATTTGCTTCTTGCTGCCCTACCCAATTTGTTAAATTAAATAGAATTTGAGACATACTATTGAACAAAGTAAACACAACATAAATCCATATATAGCATTGTAGGAGAATAAGATTTATTGACTTTCAAATAAATTTTCTACTCTAAGGCCAATATCTCTACCAACAACTGAAGAATTACTGTTAAGGAAGGCCAACTTATTTATGATATATCGTTGCCAGATTTGATACTTAATTTTTTTCATAGTTGGATGCTCCAAACTTGTTCCTTTGCCCTTTTAACTTGTTTCCATCATTGCTAAGTCCTTCTCTACTTCTGATATGACCTGATGTTTTAGCCTTCCTTGTATATTCTTCACTTAGCACACCATGATATTTCTAAAATATCTGATTATTTTTATAGAAGGATCATATTGATAAACCAATACCTAGACTTTATTGGACTTTTAATGTTCTATATTTTTATCATGATGATTTATATTTTATCATTAGAACATGAATTTCTGGTATCCTCATTTAAAAATAAAAGCATATAATTTGGGAAGATATGTAAATTGTTAGAGGGTAATGCAGTCTCATTGTTAATAATTGAACACATTTTTTACTGTGCATGTATTTCCATATGCATGATGAAATGAAAAGTGTTATTTATATAGGTGTTATCACTTAGCAACACATCATGCACAATTTTTCATGTTAAAATATTTATCTATACCATACTTTAAAGAACTACTCATCACTTCTTTACATACAAATATTATCATTTATGTTGTATATTATTTCATCAATAGATTGTGTTCAACATGCTTCAGTCATTCAATATATAGATAGATAAATAGACATATTTTTTTATGAAACTTATAGGTTTCTATAGAGTAGATAATGGATTCCCAGTTAGCTATGCATTCAATTTCTTATAATGATGGATACAATTTTGGTATTTTATTACATGTTTAATGTAAGTAAATGTTAGATGAATTAATTTTTAAAAAACAGAGAATTTTGAGTTTTCATTTGGGGTATATGAAGTATAGGAAAATGTAAATTTTCAAGCATACCTGTATTTGAGTTGAAAAATGCCTATGGGTTTTTAAAATATTCTCTGTAGTTACACAGTGTACCTATCACTGGCCTTACTGTTATGCCTGAAGTGGGTTTATAGTGGAGTCATAGGCCTCATTCTTGGAAGGATTTTCTTGTATGTTTACAGCAAGTTTTGATAAAGAGAAAGGTTGCAGCTTGCCTGATCTTGCCTAAGCCCCACTGAAAGTCTAGTGAATAGGTAGCCTGTAAGGAGGGTCTTTTCTAGTCTAGCAAAATAGAGGAGATTCACAAGGGTAGGCTCTTCAGGACTCGTTACATGAATAGGCTTGGTCAGCAATAACAGATAAAAGACTTATACCCTCACTATGAAAATACAGACAACCCTCAAAATCAGATCAAACATGAAGAGGCATTGATACCACATGACATTTATCTGAATGTAGATGCCCCTTTACCAGATAACGAATAGTAACATGTCTGAGGCATTTTTATGTCTCTTATAATAGCTAGTATAATGGTAGATAAAAGAGGCACCCATAAAATTCTCATTAATTAGAAGAATGACATTTTATTCAGATAAGATTTAATTATTTGCTTCTTTATATGCAGTATACATTTATAACTATTATCCAAGACAGTGCTTCTACTTTTAAAAACTCACAGTTACAAATGAATCATTTGAAATTTTAAAATGATTAAAAATAGCATTTGTACAGAATAAATTTAAATGAATACAGTTGGTTGAATTATATTACATCCTATAGGTAAAATGGCCCTGTTTATTATAGGCGTTGCTACTTGTAATGAATTGAAGGATGACCTACAAAGGGTCATGTCCACACCTTAATCCCCATTACCTGTTAATGCTTGCCTTTCTTACATAGATGGTCTCTGCATATGTAATTATTTCAAAGATCTTGAGATGAGATAATCCTCAATTTTATATTATAGGTGAATCCTAATTCCAATGATGGGTGTCCTTAAGAGATAAAGGCAGAAGGATATTGGGACAAACTGGAGAAGACACACAAAGGTTAAAATGGTGTGAATACAAAGAATGGAAAAACATGGCCAGAAATGAAACAATGCAGACACTGGACAGAGGACCTCAGAACTGTGAAAGAATAAAATGATATCATTTGAAGCTACCACATTAAAGATAACTTTTGTACTAACCATAAAAAAAAAAAGACAGCTTCTTATACCCACTTTGAATTAATTCTTATAAGAATTTAGTTTTAGAGAAATAATTTTTGGAGAAACTACTTTATATGTATGTAAAATTCTCTAAGAATTAGCCTTGAAGATACATGTTTTCAACATTATCAACTTTTGCAAATTCTATGTCTAAGGGAAAGGTCAGTCACACGGACAGTGCTTCTTTGAGGAACTAAATGACTCGATCAGGAAGAACAAATAATAGATTATTTAATAGATTTTTTATTTAATTTATATTGCATTTGAGATGGACTCTCTGTAAATATACCTAGTCTTTTCCTACAATAAAATAATATTCCTTTTTTATGATAAGTGAAAGAGCATTCAAAATTTTACTTATGCATAGTTGGACACAATAAGCTATGTCTGAAACATTTCATTTCTGAAAGTAAATCAAAATTATACATTAGAAGATAATTCATTCTATTACTACTCAGTAATAGAATTACTACGTTTTTAGTCTGTCTATTTTTGTTTCTGGATTAAGAAATCTTTCTATCTTTATTTCATTTCCACTGTGCCATTTAATGTAGAAAGCATAAATAATGAATATAGATTAAAATCCTTAAGCAGTTATCATCATGGAATAAAGATAATACCATAGTAATGATGTCTAAAATTTTTGCTTCCCAATAAATTAGATAAACTAGCAGCTCAGGAAACAACAGAGTTTCATGATCAGTCTGAGCAATTTCCACCCACATAGCCCTCTCCCCCAGAGTGTTTCTCCAACTAGGGAGCTTTAATTCTATTTCTCTAGCTCCTACTGGAAATCTTGCCAGCTGACTCATCTACTGTGTTTTATAATAGGAACCGTATATGTATGTTAAACAGAATGGTTTCAAGTCTGATATTTATCACCATAGGGTAATAATCTGGGATATTTAAGAAAATAATAATAACATGATAAACTTACCTCTGACATAGTTTCAGCATGGAAATGAGTTACTGCTATTGCTGCTAGAATTTTCTTTCAGTAAAATCTTTGAAGGAGGCTTTTCTGGCAATTAATATTTCATTTAGTCTAGGTAGTATGTTAAAATCTTGAATTATTTGGGTGATTTAAGAGCCTTATTCAGAGACAAGGTTTGGATGTTCCTCTCCTTCCTGAATTTCTTCTGACGGAGACAACTGTACCAGGTCTGACCACCACCATCAGCTCACTTTGGGAGGTGGTGGGAGAGAGACAGAGGGCATCCAGGGACTCCTGTCCCACAGCACAACAGCCAGAGAGTCTAGGGATTCAGGGATTTGTTTTTACCAGCTACCTGCAATGCACACGTAGAGTCAGGAGGCAGATCACTGAGGTGTGCCGTCGCTCTGGGAAGGCCATGGTGATTTGTGCTGTCCTAATGTTGTGTTTTAACTGCCCACACTAGAAACCAGATCCCAGCACAAATGAATCCCTTCAACTGAAGATGATGTTAGCAATAGATTTTCTCCAAGAAAAATACTTTGACCTAGAAAAAAAAACCCACAGGGAAGAGTAGAATATCTAAAATGATAGACTCCTACTCCATCTGCAGCCTTCACAGGATAAAATCTCAGCTATAGAAGGAGGTTTCACTGGACTTGTTGAACCTTCTTCCAGGAGCCCCAGGAACATAGCTTTTATTTTGGAATAAGAGAAATAAAATTATTCCTGTTTCTCTTGAGAGTTCAAATTCCCAAAAGGACCTTATGATATCATATCAATTACTTCTTTTCCCTGAGAGATGAGGGCTCTGTGAATCTTCTCTCTGTAAGAGAGCAAAGATTGTGTCTAATTGTCCTTGGAGAAGAAATTCTATGGAGTGGGCAGGGCAGATGTTAGAATCACACTGTTTCTGTACAAACTTTCAAGGATCACAAGAGTCATGAAGGGGAGGACATATCTCACTAAATACAGTACAGATCTCTTAAAATTGTTATGGTCTCATAAATTCATGATTCTGTGCAATCCCCTTTTGCACAACACAGGCAGATGAGAGATTGTGGTTTTTAGTGGTCAAAAGGCATGGCACTCTGGGAAGAAATAGCTCTCCAGATCCTAGTGCATCTCTGTCTGCAGAAGGACTTGATAATTAAATGAGGAAGAATGATGGTAGCCATAGAAACGATTACTGACTGCATATTCTACTTCAGAAAATGTGTCCAAGGCTTTAGTTGCATTCTATATTTTTGTCTAGTCATTATTCTAAAGACTATAGTTCCAATACATTCTCAGCTATTCTTCCAGCATGACCCATGAATTTCTGAAAGTTGCAGAGAAGCTTTTAAATGTCTGTGAGATTAAAACTTATTTTTACAATACTATTTACACACTTTTTTGCATTTTTTTCCATCTTCCTCCTCCCATCCTCCCAAGAACATGCATCAAATTTGTTCAGAGGCAACCCGATATGATATGTGATATTACAACACATAGGAGGCCAAAGAGTATAGGAAATATAGTTGCATAGCATGAAGCCAAATATTTTTTTTAAATCACAAAAATGTGACACATCTAATTTTTATACTTTCTTATAAAATACATATATTTTATAAAATATATTACTTATCTTATGGCCAAAGTCCTGGGCTGGGTCTGTTGGAGTCTGCGCAGGTGTCACAGGCTAAATCCAGATTTGGTCAGATCTGCAGTCCCCATCAGAAACTTGATAGGCTCTTCCACATTCAATGGTTGTTGGGAAAATTTCATGTCTTGTGATGATGGGACTGAGATCTCTGAGCTTGGCCTCAGCTCCCAGTTGCCTTTCTAATCCTAACCTGCAGGTCCCCTCCATGTTCAATTCAGCAGGGGAATGTCCAGTCCTTGAGACACATCAAATCTTTCTTACTTTTTCCTCTGCTGCTTGTGGAAGGAAACATCCAGCTTTTAGAAAGCTCACTTGAACCTCACCATGATAACATCTACATTTTAAGATCACTTGTTTGCAAATTCCTTTACTGAAGTATCCAGCTTAGTGTTTGGCTGAACAGCAAGGATCTTAGGAGGACCTGCATACAGCCCTGCCTACCTTACAAAGCCTTTTCTCTTAACCACTGAGTAACAATTTCATAATTTAGATCCTATAATTTTTTCTCAAAACGATGTTACCCTGTCCATGCTATCTATATGATTGGCCTCATCCTGCTGTAGAGTATAATAATATTGCAACAAATCCAATTTCAGAAGGAAACAATTTCCATATTTTTGTTTTCTACTCTACATGATATAACTAGAATATTCTAAAGTTTCTTTCATCTAAATTTATATGAATTTAACTGAGTTAACACTTTCTTATACATTCTCTCCACATAACCCTTAGCATGGTATAACTTATAGCAGGATAAACATTTTTATTTAGCTAAGGTGTCAGTATAAATGTGCCCAACATTTTGAAGAGTCATTGTGGTACAGAATAAGGTATAACATGTAGCACAATTAGGGGGTTGGAAGAGCTGCTAATCCATCCTATAAAGACACATTTTCATATCTTTGCATTAACCTGATTACCTGATTTCTCCCTTTATTTGTGCCCTGTGATAAGCTTTTGCAGAATAATTTAGCACTGAAATGAAATGATGGAAAGTTAAACCAAATTCTTTCTCTGGGGAGTCATTTTCCATGGGTTTTCAGTTCTGAGGAAGATTTCACCTAATTCCACAATACAGAACAACACATATGGGAACCTCATACACCATGTAGCTTATTGACATTCTCCAGGGGAACTGATAACTTTCATTGATGCACTATGACTGTCCTCACCCCAGAAAGAGTTTAGAATAAGATACAAGCTGTAACACAAATACGGGCTGGGATCTATATAAGTAGATGCAAATCATCAGCTTCAATATTATTGTATTACTTCTTTCCATAAGATATCTGAATATTACCAACAAGACCAATCTTATACCATATTGCAATATGATCATGGTACAAATCATTGGCAATTAGAAACAAATATTTGTTATGCCTTTCCAAAGATGTAGCTTTTGCTCATAAATCAGAATACCATGCGCAAGCATGGTTACAATTGGCATCAGTTATTTCTGCATTCAAAATAAGTCAGAGATGAAGCCAGTCACCCTATCTAAGTTTAAAAGCTTTCCACTGAATTTATCTCTTTTGTGTCACAGGGCCAGCCTCTGCCCTATGGTAAAGTCATGATGTTATATAGATTCCAGAAAATTATTTTTCCACTTTTTTTTCCTCGAATGAAACTACATTTTCAAATTGTTTTAATATGAGGATATTAGAAGAAGGGTTTGCAAGCTACTGTTCCTAGACCCATTTGACCAGCAACCTAGTATTGTAAATAAAATTTTACTGGAACATATCCATTCCCATTCACTTACACATTGCCTATGGCTGCTTTTGTCAGAGTTGAGCCATTATGAAAGAGAAGTTTGTTCTCTAAGTCATAATATCTACTTCGTGTCTCTTTATAGGAAACATCACCAATTATTGATCTAGAGGATTTGCACGAGGCTCTTATTAACTCGTTCTGACTTGAGATAATCTGAATAAAATCTTTGCTAGTGTTGAGTATTACAAATAAATGGAATTGGATTCCCAATAATTCTAATGAAGAATTATCTATGAAGGACTTTAGACACTTTAGCAGACATGAAATAGTATTACATAGTAGCTTTAATTATCATTTCTTGCAGTCTAATGATAGCAAGCAGAGTAGTATATAACTTTTAGCCATTTGTATTTTTGTAGAAGTGCCTGTTTGTGTGCTTTGCTAACTTTACACAAATTGTGTATCTTTTTTATCATTGATTTGAAGGAGTTCTTCCCATGTACTATAGTTTCATTCATTCACATATATACTTTGGATATTATCACTTGGTCGGTGGCTTCCATTTCATGTTTCTTAATGATGACTTTGATAAGCAGTGATTAATTAGGAAGAGGGCCAACATTTTATCTATTGCTTTTTGTGCTTCCCAAATATTTCATGCCTATTCAAGATCATGAAGACATGCATCTATTTGATCTCAAAGATACTATATCACTTATAAGAATAGGTCTATAAAATTCACTTTATAAGAATAGGTCTATAAAATTCCATTTTAAGGTAGTAGTTATTCTAGTAAGGGTCAAACAATGCAAACTACCATATTGCATTGGAAGCAAAGTCCTCTCTCCATGCAGCCTTTGTTATCTCTTACATTGATCTCTCTTTGCACAGCGCCCTCTTCAGGGCACCCTTGACCTCTGCGTTCCTCAGGCTGTAGATCAGGGGGTTCAGCATGGGGTTGAAAAGGCTGTAAAACAGGGAAAGGATCTTCTGCTGCTCCTCAGGGTGGCTGGACTTGGGGGCCATGTACATGATTATGGCACTGCCAAAGAAGAGCCCCACCACGCAGAGGTGGGAGGAGCAGGTGGAGAAGGCCTTGCTGCGGCCCTCCCCTGACTGGATCCTCAGGATGGCAACCAGGATGCGCATGTAGGAGACCAGCACCAAGCAGAGGGGCCCCACGAGGATGAACACACAGGCTGCAAAGATGACGACCTGGTTGAGCCTCGTGTCAGCGCAGGCCAGCTTGAGGATAGACAGGATCTCACAGAAAAAGTGGTTGACCTCATGAGGCCCACAGAAGGGCAGCCTCAGGATGAGGACTAAGTGGACCAGGGCCAGGAGGAAACTAAACACCCAGGAAGCAGCAGCCAGGACAATGCACACTCTCCAACTCATGATGCTGGTGTAGTGCAGGGGGTGGCAGATGGCCACATACCGATCATAGGACATCACCACCAAAATCAGGCACTCAGTATTAGCAAAAGCCAGGTATAAAAATGTCTGCATTATGCATGGAATGAAGGTGATGGTTCTTGTTTGGCTCACCAGGTTGGCCAGCATCTTAGGGACATTGTTGGAAGCATAGGAAATGTCAAGAATGGCCAGGTGGGAGAGGAAGAAGTACATGGGGGTGTGCAGTCTGGGGTCCAGGCAGATGAGCCCCAAGATGATGCCATTCGCCAGCAGGCTGAAGATGTATAACAAGGAGAAGGTGCAGAAGAGGAACATTTCCAGCTCTGCACTGAGCCGAAATCCCAGCAGGATGAATTCTGTGACCCAGGACTGGTTGCCTTCCATTCCTCGCTGTCAGTCTGTCAGGAAGTGTGGTGGAACAGGAAGGTCAGAGATGGAGAATGAATGAGAGTCAAATGGATTTATCTCAAATGATCTCAGAGGCATGTTGCCTGCTTTTTCTTACTTGACAGTTTCCACACTCCTAACAGTCATTTGTCTGTTTTTAATGTAATATGAAATAAGTTTAAACATATAGGCGAGTGTCAAGCATTATGCAAAATATTCCCATATGCCTTCTTCTAGATTTAGCATAGTTAATATATTATTATCTTGTAATATATCTGTGTACTTACTTTTTTAATATACTTATAATTTTAGTGTGGATATGATGCCCATTTTCCCATACATTTCTTATTTTCTTCAGTAAGAAATGTGGCATCTCTCACCTAGCCACACTTAATATTAAAATCAAGAAATTTAATGTTCTTGTTTCTTTTTTCTAATATTCAGTATTCTTCATCTACACATGCTCATCCAAGACCTAAGTGAAAATTACATAGTTTATTTATTACCCAGTGTCCTTTTTTCTTGTTGCATTTGGACTACTCAGACTTCTTGTCCCTTTCCAGATATTGATATTTTGAAAAATGTGCCACAGTTTTTAGTAGAATATCCTCAAGTTGGGACTGTATGATGTTTTGACTCAGAGTATTCACTTTATATAGAAAAATAAAGTGTCTCCTCAGTGGATTATGAGCAGGTCCATGATGTTAATTTTCCTATTGTTGGGACAATCCTAACTAGAATCAGCTAGTGAACATGATGATGCCCAGGTATTCCATTTTGTTTTCTTAATCAATTTCTGAACTGTTCCTTTCTTTGCCCTTTTAACTTGTTTCAATCATTTCTGAGTCCTTTTTTTTTTTTTTTTTTTTTTTTTTTTTTTTTTTTTTTTTTTTTTTTTTTTTTTTTTTTTTTTTTTTTTTTTTTTTTTTTTTTTTTTTTTTTTTTTTTTTTTTTTTTTTTTTTTTTTTTTTTTTTTTTTTTTTTTTTTTTT
>PVLC010015246.1:0-37733 GCA_004027655.1 Graphiurus murinus | reverse complement strand
TAATCCCAGCATTCGGGAGGCTGAGACCGGAGGATCCGGGTTTGCGGCCAGCCTCAGCTACCTAGTGAGGCACTCTGCAACTTAGTGAGACTTGGTTTCAAAATAAAGAATAAAAAATAGGGCTGGGGGTATAGCTCGGAGGTAGAATGCCCCTGAGTTCAATCCCCAGTACCGCAAAAAAAAAAAAAAAAAAAAAAAAAAATTAAAGACATGCAGGAGTGGTGGTGAATGTTTGTAATCCCAGTGCTTGGGAGGCTGAGACAGGAGGACTGCAGGTTGGAGGCCAGCTTCAGCTACTTAGTGAGGCCCTCTGCAACTTAGTGAGACCTTGTTTCAAAATAAAGAATTAAAAATAGGGCTGGAGGTGTAGCTCAGAGGCAGAATGCCCCCGGGTTCCATCCCCAGTTACACACACACACACACACACACACACACACACAAATTAAAGACCCTTTACCATGCATTATAAATATGTAGGAAAAGAAAAAAATAGTAAAATCAATATTTCATTATTATATTGAAATTTAAAACATTAGACACATCGAAAATGGAATTTATTGCTTCGTAAAAACACAACTCATTGAGAGCAGTTTGTATGGCGCTTGCCTTCTCCTCCCAAACATCTTCTCTGCACCCTGAATTGTCATACTCCTTCCTAAACTCGAGTCAGCTTCAGACATGTCAACCTTTGCACTTTTGAAATCATGAAATATGTCAAAGGTTCTTTAATGTGAAGTTTTTACTGGCTTCGCCTCCCCTGGGAATCTTCATCCTTTTTGTCGCGACCACTCGTTTATGTCAATAAATTCTTTTTTACTGCGTCCCTTTGGCTGTTTATCCAGGGCTGCAGGAGCAATGTCAACACTCTCACACTCAGCTATTTTTCTATAATCTGTTTATGTTTTATTCAAATCTCACTTCCAGTTTTATCACTTACCATTTACTGGTGCATATTCATCATTTTTGAGCCAATTACCTCTTTTTATGATTCGTGCTTGTAAAAATCTCATATGGGTTTACCTTTGGAAGTCAAGACAACGGCATATTCTCCTGTCTGCGAATAAGTTGAATTCTGAGTGTGCAGTGGCCAATTCCCAAATGATATTAAAGTAGCAACATGATTGGTCAGTGATTCTGATGCATAGCTCTTATTTACATAATGACTTAGTAGTCTAAAGAGCTAGCAGTGGGGGTTTTACAGTATGTGGTTACTCAGTATAAGTATAACATAGCAACTGAAATTTGTACCATGGTTTAGTTAGTATTATTTAACTAAGTGAGTATTGCCTATGTTTTGAGTGGCTTTTCTTGGTACTTTCTTCCGTACATCTAAATAATATTGGAATATTTGTACATTTTATGTTTCAGTTTTGGCCATTTTCTTTTGACCCTTCACTACACACTGCAGCCAAGGATAATTTAACTTTCTTTCCCACCATTTCACTGTGACCATTAAATGTCCAGACATGCACACAACACACGTCCGTGTGCACAAGTGCACACTTTCTGTCCCTACGTCTCCCCATTCAGATATATCATAAGTGAGTGTTCCGCAGTTACATCAGACTAGATTTTGCTGCAGTAACAAACAACTCCAACCTTTTCATGTTCCAAGCTTTCAATCCCCTTAGAGAGAGAGAGAGAGAGAGAGAGAGAGAGAGAGAGAGAGAGAGAGAGAGAGAGAGAGAGAATTTGGGTACAAATTGACTCTGAAATAAGTCACTCATCATTAGCTGTAATTTTCATATTTACAAACATTGAGGAGGAGCTATATCAATCCATTTCAGGATGGAAAAGATACATTTTAGATCTATCCTAATCTGGTCCAAAGTGGACAATCTGTCCCTGCCCTCTGCTTACAATTAGTGCTTCTTGGTCTATTCTCCACAAGCAACTGAGGGAGGTCATCAATGCATGGATTAGCTTGATATGGTGAAGCCAGCTGAAATTGAATTTCTATTACATCCATATGTGGAACCCATCCCACTTGGAAGAGCTTTACACAACGTGCTCGGTGATCAAGTTTAAGCAAAGGGACAATTTTTTCTAAAGAAAGAATATAGACAGACTTATAGACAATGACTAAAGGCTTAGTTGCTATGTTAGGAAGATTGTAAAATGAACCTGAGAATATAAAAGGCATGTAGGTAGAACTGTAAATTCTATGCTTCACGTCAACGTTCACCAGAAAACATTTACCTTAGAGAGTATCTTCAAGAACCAAAGAATCAGCCCAGCGTGAGAATGCATGCCTGTAATCCTAGTTCTTGGGAGGCTGAAACAGGAGGATCACAGGTTTAAGGCCAGCCTCAGCAACTGAGTGAGGCCCTGTTTCAAAATAAAAAATAAAATAGAGCTGGGGGTGTAGCTCAGAGGTTGAATGCCCCTGGGTTCAATCCCCAGTAAAACACACACACACACACACACACACACACACACACACACACACACACACAATCATCATCAGCCTTATTTTTTTCTCTTTTCTTGCTTGCCATGTCTTTCGCTGTCTTGGTTTTCTTCCTTCCTTTCTTAGGTAGGTCCAATCATAGAATGACTTCCTGAGTACAGGTGCATACAAATTATATTTTTGAGAGCATTCATATCTTTGCAACATCTTCATGCTTGCTTGTCATTAATCTGGGTAGATAGTCTATATTTGAAATAGTTTTCATTTCTAATTTTTATAGTATTGCTTGTTATCTGACTTATCGTGTTACTTTTAAAAAGTGTAATGCCGATGTTTATTTTTCTCTTTCTTTGCAAATTTTTGCTCTTTCTTACATATTCCATTTCCTAATTTGCTTTTCTCTATATAAGTTTTAAAACTTTTTATTTTGATAGTATGAAATACAAATACAGTATGAAGTTTTTTTGTTTGTTTCTTTAATATGCATGTATGGTGCATTGTAATTATACATCATAATGCGGTTCAGAGTGATAGTACGTAGGGCACACGGCCCTTGGTGTATTTTCCTCCCATCCTACCCTTCCCCTTTCCCTTCCCCTTGTATGTTATTGAGATTGGTATTGATAATTCCATATATGTACATTAGTATTATTGGAGATATAAAATTTTGATGGCCTTTCAACACTTAAAAATATTTTAAATTTAATTTTTTTTTTGCTTAGGCATTCAGTACAATTTTAAAAACTGAAAAAGGTATGACATTTAATTCTAGGAAATTTTATTTATTTGAATAGTTCTGCTACTCATTTTCTCTATCCTTTCTGTAATTTATATTAATTGAATGATAGGGTTCCTACAGTGATCCTTTATTTTCTGTTTACTTTTCTCTCATTTTC
This sequence comes from Graphiurus murinus, assembly GCA_004027655.1. Lineage (NCBI taxonomy): Eukaryota > Metazoa > Chordata > Mammalia > Rodentia > Gliridae > Graphiurus > Graphiurus murinus. The sequence goes on along the minus strand of PVLC010015246.1, from coordinate 34,427 downwards.
AACTCTACATTTTTATCTCTTTTCATGAACATTTACTCAACTTTATAATCAGAATCAATTATCCTGATGATTATGCTTAAAGCAAACTCTTTTTTCTCAATTGTTCTCCTTAAATTCCATTCTATAATACAGCAAAGGAGAATAATATCTTTGAAAATTTTATACTACCTTGACATCTGTCCATTTTCCTTGAAGTTCTATGTTTTAGTATCATTTTTTCTAGCTACTTATATTTAAGGGAGATATAATAAGAAATAGCATTTGGATTGTAATGCACATTTTTATGTCGTGTTGTATATTGCTAGATGCTTCCAAATTTAACACCCATGGCAAGTTTATGAAGAGGAGAATCCTTCCAAGAGCCAAGATGGGAAAAAGGTCTGAGGATCTTACTTCCTCTTAACCCTGTTTTCAGTAATAGATCTCATCCATCTGCCAGCGTTCTACTGCCCCCAAAGACAAGGGCTTCATTGCTTTAATTTCTTTAGTGAACAAATGTGCATCTCCAGCTTGGAAAATATATTAGAATATTCATCATCTGAAAATGAAGGTGGGATCAGAGATATGAGAGTCCATCTTCTCATTCTATAGGCTTTATCCATTCCTTCTGTTTTCAGTACCCTTTCAATTTTATGCCTTTTGAGATATCCCATGCTCCAATACTCAACATTCATTAGTGCCATCAAAATAATTATTCCTCAAAAAAATTTTTTTTTTAAAAAAGTAAACAAGTACTATTTTCTTTGTTCAATTCTGCTTAAAGAAATGTAGTTTTCCCTATTTTTGAGTTAGATAAATAGATAGACACACATATGATAAATATAATCATCATTGCCAACTACTGAGTGACTACAATTAGCCTTCTGTATAGTGAAAATAATTGTTAGCAAACAAAAATAATTTTAAAATGAATAAGTAAAGAAACAAAGAAATAAAAATAGTAAAGTCATGCTTTTTTAAAAATAGAAATAAATTTTTATAGATATATAAAATGATTAAGAGTACAAAATAAGCATTTGCTCCTATTCTCACTATACTTAAATAGACAGGCATTCTTGGCCATTAAATATATTTTACAAACATACAGAAAAGAGCTTTATTTTATTGGAAAAGCTATATTTACTCTCATGGTGAAACATTTCATATTTTATTCATCTAATTTGATCTTTCGTATGTAGTGGATTAAAAAAAAATCTGCCTGAAGCAGTGTACAAAATGTTCCTATTTTGAAATAAATTCTAAATTTAAAATAAGCTAAGTCATCATAAAATCACAGATTGTTTAGATACATGGTATCTCTGTGACAAAATGGCTGTTTGATTACATTTCATTTTTACTTGTTAGGAAACGAGGCCTCGAGAAGTTAAATACGACTAAAAAACCAAACATCAAATAGTAGAGCTTTTGCTTCCTAATCTACTTCTCTATCCAGAGTCTCTCTAAAATGTTACTTTTACATTATTTTCATATCCGACTACCCTTCCTTATTAGATAAATCATTATATCCTCTAGGCTTGTGACTATTTTTAAAGGCCTTAGATAGGAATCTCAAAGATGACTATTTTAATAACTACTTGATGAGTACCTTGTGTGTTTGCACATCTTTAACAAGCAAACAATGCAAATTGACAACAATGCAAATTGATTTTCATTTTAGAAAAGTATTTTTCTGCTGGGCGTGGTGGCTCATGCTTGTAATCCCAGCATTCAGCAGGCTGAGACTGGAGGATCCCGGTTCGCAGCCAGCCTCAGCTACCTAGTGAGTCACTCCGCAACTTAGTGAAACCCTGTTTCAAAATATAGAATAAAAATTAGGGCTGAGGATATAACTTGGAGGTAGAATGACCCTGAGTTCAATCCCCAGTACCGCACACACACAAAAAAGATCTTTTTCTATGTGTCTTCTGAAGTTGAATTTCTACAACTAATGATCTACATTAGAACATCCAAGGACTCAGCTTCCTCCACAGAGGAGAAATTTAGTATCCAGCAATATGGCCCACCAGGAATACACTAATCAGTCGTGGTTCAATAGTGAAAACATTAACATTTAATATGCTTTCCTGGAACAATGGAAAGATTCGGTATCAAAGTCAGAATCTAGGTGACACAGGGAATCTATGGCAACGACTTACGACTTCTGGAGGAACCCTGCAGCAGCAGGGTTCTTCAGGAGCACAACAGAGAATAACAATATCAAATATCAAATACAGGTGGCATTTGAAAGAGCTGCAAAAATGACAGCACAGCAGGTTTTTAGATGATCTCTATAGAAAGCACATATTTAAAACAACCCTGGTGCAAATTGATGCTTGAAATAACCAACATTATGAAATGTAATTTATATTAAGTAGGGAGAGAGGAGACGGCCTCAACTACACAATTATATTGTGGCTTTCAAAGAGGCATTCAAGTGTTTGATGAAAATAGCTATAAATAAATTTTATTTATCCATCATCGGTTTCTTGGAATTTTTATTCAGAACCCATAGAAATCATGAAAACTAGTTTCATTTTTGAGGCTCATGCTTTATTTATGATTCATCTCATAAATTCAATTTTAAAAGAGGAATGTGTAAGTTCAGTTCAAAACACAACATTCACTGCGTTGATCTCTCTATTTGGTTGAAGATTCTGCTAGCTACTGTTAGGAGAAGATGAATAAGGAAAAAAAAATTCCCTGTACCTTGAAGTTGCTTAAATCCCATTGGGGGAACAAACATGTAGTGTATCTTAACAGGATATAGTAAATAGAAAATTTATATAAAATGTAAGAGGAAAACAAGGAAAGAACACCTAAAATAGCCTCCATATTTAAGAAAAGACTTTTGGAGGAAGCACCCTCTATGTAGCATATTCCAGAGTAAGCTTCCTGGCTGATTGTAATTTAGTATCTCCTGATCAAGCTTTCCGTATCCTTCTCTACTAGGTTCCTCACCTCTGGTAACCGTTCTACTGTCAACTTCTATGGGATCAGCTTTTGTCGATTCCACCTATAAGTGAGATTATGTGGTACTTGTCTTTCTGTGCCTTGCTTATTTCATTTAACGCAGTGATCTCCAGTCCCACCTGTATTATTCCAAAGGACAGAATTCCATTCCTTTCTACGGCTAGTAGAATTCCACTGTATATGTAGAGCACATTGTATTTATCCTTGTACCTGTTGGTAGACACTTGAGTTCTTCGCATGTTTTGCATATTGTGAATGCAGATGTCTCTGTCACATCCTCATTTCATTTCCTTTGCATATGTAACCAGTAGTGGAATTACTAGGTCATATGGTAATTCCATTTTCAATGTTTTGTGGCACCTCCATGCTGTCCTCTGTAATGGCTGGACTGACTGGCATTGCCACCAATAGAGTACAAGAGTTTCCTTTCCTGTGCTTCCTCTCCAGCACTTGTCTTTCGTCTTTTTGATAGCCATTCTCACTGGAGTAAGAATGTGGTTTTGATTTGCATTGCATTTCCCTGATGACCGGTGAGGTTGAGCATTTTCTCATATGCCTGTTGATCATGTGTATGTCTCCTGTTGAGAAATGTCTATTGCCCATTTCTTTTTTTTTTTTTTTATTTCGGTACTGGGGATTGAACTCAGGGGCATCCTACCTCCGAGCTATACCCCCAGCCCTATTTTTTATTCTTTATTTTGAAACCGAGTCTCACTAAGTTGCGGAGTGCCTCACTAGGTAGCTGAGGCTGGCCGAGAACCCCGATCCTCCGGTCTCAGCCTCCCGAATGCTGGGATTACAAGCATGCGCCACCACGCCCGGCTGTATTGCCCATTTTTTAATAGAGGCATTTTTAGTTTTTCCTATTGAGGGTTTTTTTTTTTTTTTTGAGTATACATGCATTTTGTTTATTATCATTTTACAATGCATTTTAAAGTGCTGGAGAGGAAGCACAGGAAAGGAAACTCTTGTACTCTATTGTATCATTTTACAGATGTTTAGTTTATAAATATTTTCTCCCATTCTGTTGTTTGTTTCTTTGTTGATTATCTCATTTGCTGTAGAGAAACTTTTTAGTTTTATGTAGTCCCATTTGTCTCTCTTTGCATTTGTTTCTTGTGCTTTTAAGATCCTCTCTAGAAACTCTTAGCTCATTCTAATGTCCTGGAACATTGCTTCTATGTTTTCTTCTAGTAGTTTCATAGTTTTAGGTCTTAGGTTTAAGTCTTTAGTCCATTTTTATTTGATTTATGTAACTGGTGGGTGATTGTGGTCTAGTTTCATTCTTCTGCATATGGATGTCCAATTTTCCCAGCACCATTTATTGACAAGATTGTCCTTTCTCTAGAGTATGTTCTTAGCACCTTTACTGAAAATCAGTTGACAGTAAATGCCTTGGTTTTCTGCAAGGCTCTATTCTGTTCCGTCGGTCTACAAACCTGCATTTATGCTGATACCATGCTACTTTGATTTCTACAACTTTATAGTTGGGCAACAGTAGATAATAATAAAGTGTTGTATGTTTTGGAGGAAAATGGATAGAACTTAAGAACATTATACTAGGTGAGATCAGCCAATCTCAGAAAAACAAGGGTTGCATATTTTCTCTCATATGTAGAAACTAGAGAAAAAAAATAGGAAATAAAAGAGACTCCAGAGAAAGGAAACCAGTATAATAATGAAATGAGAAGGAAGAAAGGGAAGGGGGAAAAGGAAACTTGAGGAAGAAAACAGATCAAATAATGTTGTGAGCACATATGAAGGTATCACTACCAATCTCATTAATGTGTACAGGAAGGGAGAAAGGGGGAGTGGAGTGGGATCTAGAGAGAAAAACATCAAGTAATGTGCCCATTTATAAAGGGATCACTTTGGATCTATGTTGTATAATTATAGTGCATAAATAAGCTTATTTAAAAATAAGTTATAAAATGAACACCAAAAAAAGTATAAGAAAGAATTTTGAAAGTTTTTGTCATAAGAACAATAAATGAGGAAATAGATTTAACCTAATTTAAACATTATAGAATATATACATGTACACAATATATGCATATATCCCATTGATATCTATAATTTTAGGTGTTAATGCATAAGTTAAAATAAATTTAATTAAAAAGAGTGAAATACCTGTAAAGAAACATAGGTAGAACAGTTAAAGAAGAGAAAAAATATAATATGTTCTACAAGATAAAAACTTATGAGAATATTGGTGGTTCATTTTCAAATGAGAGGCAGTTTTATTCTCATAACCATCTCATGAAAAAAACATTTATCCATATGTCATGCATGATTAAATATAATTAAAAGTAATTCCACTGAAGAAATGAGGCTGGAGATCATATTCAGTTATTTGTAGAGTTATATCTTTCAGAACAGAATGTCAGTTTGTGCTTACATAGAGGTGAAAAACCTTGTATTTAGCAGATTCTTTGGACTTAGAAAACAATTTAGTGACCAAAGACCTTTCTCATTTATCCCTTTCTATATTTATCTACATTTTAAAATGTAATGCTGTTTAATGAAATTTAATGTACATTTTTAATGTTTCTACTAGAGTATCAGATGACTCAATTTAGTATATGGGACATATCTCAATATCTGAAATAGATACATTTGTTCTTTTTTCAGTATGATAACTTTCAAAAAATTAAGGTGCTTAATGTATCTCCTTTTACCTTGGTCATCTTATTCATTATCACATGCCCAGCAGGTAGCATTTCTTGAGCAATATTAGGTACAACTGACCTAAACTGTGCCCCTTTCCTAACTTCTTATTTTTAAAATTTTATTTATTTATATATTTATTTTGGTAGTGTGCATTGAGCCCAGGGGCATTCTACCTCCAAGCTACACCCTAGGCCCTGTTTTATTTTTTATTTTGATACAGGGTCTCCTTAAGTTTCTGAAGGCCTTGCTAACTTACTGAGGCTGGCCTCGAACTTGTGATCGCCCTGTCACAGCCTCCCAAGTACTGGCATTACAGGAGTGTGCCACCATACCCAGCTAACCTCTTATAATAACACATGCAATGCTCACTACAACTTCAGTAAGTAGATTACTTTTGTATATTTTTAACAATAAAGAATCTGAGGCACACAGAAGTTCTGATTTGCCCAAGTTCACATTAGTAGTAACAGAAATTACTCTAGTCTAAACTCATTTATGAACACTACAGTAAGTTCCTTCCAAGTATTTGGTATACTCTTATGAACATAATAAATTAATGCTGAAGAGAAAATTTTATATATTTCCTAATTGATTTTCAATACTATTTTCTAATGAAATTTAATAGATTTGTTACATGTTTAACCTCATTAAATAATCCAGGAAGCTTTCTGAGAACTAATTGTTATTTATCAATAAAATAACAACATCCTACATTATATGTAATGACCTAGCAGTGAAATAATAGTCTACATGTTTTCACATATTTAGAGTCATTGGGGGCAAACAATTACTGCTTACATTTGTGTGGGAAGGATATATTTCGTCTCAATTATATTCCCCTAAATATGAACTTTTCATTCAGAGGACTCCAGGTAGCCCATGAATTAAGTCAAGGGTATGGCCGTGGTTCATTCCTATAACCGAGGAGACAACATACGTCAATACAACCCCAAAAAGCAGTATTAAGAAATGAATGATGGTAGCTGATGAATCAATTCTGCCTATTACCATATTACAGTAATAAGAGAGGAAAAGGATACTTAGAGTTGAAGGGTAGTAAATATGGAGGAAATAAACTAAAATGGTATAACAAAGTGCACAATCGCCCTATGGAATCTCCTACTACAGAATGCAATATCATTGAATAATGTGGATGGATTTTTCAAACATCCAGGCAATTTTATGATCATAGACCACATTTGTCTTCATAAAAGTTAAAAAGATGGTAATCAAATCTCATGCTTCTGGAAGGAAAGTGATTATCTATTAGACATTATTTGGGGTAATGTTTTTATTTGTTGTCTTCTGAATTATAAGCTGGCATAGAGAGGATAGTAAATGGTGTTTTATTCTTTGGTGTTTCTCGTTTGTTCTACTTTGTCCTGCCTGTCTCGTGTAGCTTTGTATGTGTGCATATTCCCAAGTCTTTTTCACCCTCAAATTGCTAAGTCCATAATGGGAAGAACTGGGTTTATTCAACCCGTGTTTTCCAAATAGCTAGTGATGTGAATTACATAACATAAGTACCGCGCTATGCGTTTTTCTGTCTTAGGAAAGGGACGATCTAATGGGAATATCCAAAATATAATTTTAATATTCTTTTGCAATGTTGTCTGCAGAATGAGCCTATTTCCTCCATCTATATTTAAAGTAACATGTTTAATCAGATGTTGTGTCATTGCTATTTTTCAGAGTTCATGACTTTGTTATTATTCTTGTGATATTATCTCCAGCCTACAGAAAACTGAACACTAGTGATAGTGTCACTCCTTCTAATTGTTGAAGGCAAATGCCAGTATTCAAGAAGCCAGAACTTCTAATTTTCAGCCAACAATCCTCCTGTATACCACACTATATCCTCAGGAATCTGATCCCCAGAACTCTAGTATCTCACCAAGGTCAATAAATGGAATCTCATTTCACATCAGGGTTTATTTTATCAAATTTTCAGCATTGTCCTGCATGTCTTATCAGTACAAATATTGCTTGGATATTTAGACACACATTTTGGAGGAAAGGGTCTGAGAAGGCATTAATAGTACTGGTAAAAGTTGCCTGGTTATGGAATATTAAAATGATTTGGTTGTAAAATAACATGAAAAAATGTTTTAAAGAATGAGTTAGATCAACTTCTTTGCTTATCGAGGATCTCTCCTTTTCATCTGGAGACCCTCTTTTACCCCAACTTCTCCCTAGCATCCGCATATTATGGAGAACATATGTTTCTTCACTCTTTGCAACTGGCTAATCTCACTTAGCATAATGTTTTCCAGTAAAAAATAAATTAAAAAAAAAGAATGAGTTAATACTCTCTTCTTGCCTATCTATCATCTCTCTATCTTCTATCTATGTATCATCTATTATCTATCTATCCATCTATCTATAAAGAGATAAATGGTAAGAATCTGTGAGACTGTTGACAAATACTCTTTCTCTACAAACAGTATGAGCTTGCCTTTTCTGGAGAAGCAAGCTAGTTAGCAGCTGGGGATTATCTGACCACTCCTGGAAAAACAAACTTGTGTATCCTACTGCCCACATGACGCATCACGTAAGACATTCTGTAGACAATTCAGTCTAATGTGACCCAGCCTTCTTATATTTCACACTAAGCCTCCTCCTCCCAGTTCTCACAATCTCACTAAATGGAAATTCTATATTTTCAGCTGCATAGACCTAAAAATCTGACTTGATTTTATCTTGCCATTCTTTCACACTCTACAGAGATTCCATTAGCAAATTAATTCAGCTCCCTTTTGAAAATTAGTCTGGCCTCACAGCCTGCAGGTACACCAGTCACCAGCCCAGTCCAAGGCCCAGCTACCATCACCTGTCCCCTGGGCCCCTGCTATAGCCTCCTTACTGGCTTCCTGACCTCCATTCTTCTGACTCATCTCATTTCAGCATCCAGAATTACCCTGCTATAATAAAAGAAACAGCTTGTTAATCCTTTGATGTAAACCTTCTCGTGGCCTACTACCTCATTTATGATAAAATCTAGACTCCATCTTTTCCACGGCCTTACATGATCTAGATGCTTGAGTACATTTTCAGCTCCATTTCCTATCATGTTTCCTGTGTCATAATCTCTCCCAGCTATTCTGCGTAGATGCTTAGCATACTCACTTGGACCACTATCTCCATAGATATTCAAAAGTCCAGATACTTTATTCTGCCAGATGCTACCTCCTCAAAGTCTCACATGGTGTTTGCTATCTAAAATAATCACCCCAGTCATGCCAATGCCATCCATAACCACCTGGTATGTATTCCCTATTTATGTGCTACTTGTCTGAGCTTCTTACTAGAATGTGGATTGCATCCACTGCTATATCACAAGTAGTGAGAAAATAGCTGTTACACAGTAGGTACTCTGTAAATATTGGATGAACTCATGGATATTCTACCTAATTTACATTTATGTAAAACATATTTAAAGACTACATATATTTCTTGCTAAACTCAGTTCAGTCAATTTGAATGCATGCGTACATACGTACAGGTGCTCCTAATTTGTTAGATGTTTAATCAGATAAGTGGCAATTTAATTGCAAGGGAAGAGCAATATACCAGGGTAATGACAAAATAGAGAGATGCAAATGAGTTAGTGAAGAGAAACTGAGAGAGACATAAAAGGAAAGGAAGTACATGAAAATAAGAAGACTCAGACTAACACTCAAAGGAAAAAGAGGTAATGTATTTAGAAATAATGAGTAGAGCAAGAGGGAATTAAAAAAATATTGGTGTCTTATAATTATGCCTGGAAGTGAGGTCCATAGGACACTTTTGTGTATATACACACATAACATCATTTGGTCTGTTTCCTTCCCGAAAAAAAACCTCCCCTTTTCTTTCCTTCCTCCCTCTCTCAAACCTCTTCAACTACTTCACTCATATCTCTCCTAATTTTTGAAATGCCTCTTTTTTTTTTCTTTCTTTTTTCCTATCATCCACATATGACAGAAAATATGTAGCCATCGATTTTCTGAGTCTGGCTGATCTCCCTGAGCATGATATTCCCCGGTTCTCTCCATTTTTCTGCAAATGATGTAAGTTTGTTCTTTATGACTATGTAAAACTCCACTGTGTGTATATACCACATTTTCCTTATCCATTCATCTGTAGACAGACATCCAGGCTGATTCCATAACTTGGCTATTGTTAACTGTACTGCTACAAATATGGGAAGGCATGTATTACAATAGTATTCTAACTTGAAATGTTTTTTGAAAGATACTGCAGAGTAGTATAACTGTCATATGATGGTTCCACTCTTCGTCTTTTGAGGAACCTCCATACTTACCTCCACAGTGCTTGTACTAATTTACAATCCCACTAGTAATGTATAAGTGTTCCTTTCCCCCCACATCCTTGTCAGCATTTATTATTATTTGCATTCTTGATGACTGCCACTCTAACTGGAGTCAGACGTTACATGGAATCTCAGTGTCATTTTGATTTGCATTTTTCTGATCACTAAGGACACTGAAGTTTTGGGGTTTTTTTTTTCAAATATTTGTTACCCATTGATGTTTCTTCTACAGAAGAGAAATTCTTGAAAAAAAATATATGGTTTTACTTCCTACAGTGAATAATATTAGGTTGTATTCATGGGCAGAACAGAGTTGTATAGTCAGCCCTCAGACTAAAGGAAATGAGTTAATGTATGTTCCTTAAAGGACTTTTCTTCCAGGTTGAGTGCCTCACCTAGACACCCATCCTAAAACAAATGAGAACAGGTTCATAAGCAATGTGAAAGGACTCTAGCTCCTTTTCTTCTCCCCAGATTCTTAACAATGATATTTTTTTCAGGCCCGCAAGTCAAATCATGACATCTCTTTAAACTCACGTATATGATTTCCCTTGTGCCAGAAGTTGGTGTGTCATGGAAAGATGGCCTACAGCCATGCCTTAGAGAGCTAAAAACCAAAGCACACGGCTCTACGCCTGTTGTCTGTCACTCTCCTTACAGCTAAACCGTGTGGGCCCCTGCAGTTCTGTTTGCTCTAACAAGGTTGCATGCCAAGCCACCAACTCCGTTCCCCAGAGCTGTCTTGATAAAGTGCTTAGTCATACTAAAGTCCTGGTGAGTTTATCAGTGCACAGTTTTCATGACCAAGCTGTGTGTAGACTTTTTCACGGCCAGTCAACAAAGCTTAAGTGTGTAGCTGTAACCAGAGTGAAGCTCAGATGAACTGGCCAGGCTGTTGTCCTGTGGGCGGCTTAGAATGTGTCTTACCAAATATGTTCCATGTTTTGACACCTTTGTAAGTGAACCACTTGAATCCTAGGATAAACTCTGAAATAACTTTTTTGTGGTTGTTGTTACTTGGAAATTGATCACCATAACAACTAAATTTTACTATTTTGAACTTCATTCGATTCTTGGTGTTATCAAGTAACATCTCCGAAAATGGGACATAGTACCTGCCGTGTGTTAATGTCACTAAAGTATTGTGCATGGAATGTAAGAAGAGTTGAAATGAAACAAACAGTACAATCCACACCACCACCACCAACACCAAAAAATTCCAGTTGGCTAAAGATGCTGGGTGATTGGCTATACATACTTTTCAAATATCAGCCCTAAATGTTAAATGATTCACCTGCTTCTGCAAATTCACTGTTTTTCATTTTATTTATTTTTTCACATTCTCAAATCTAAGCATTATAGTCTTTGTATATGAAGATTCTACTATAGGACAAACTAATGTATATTTCAGTCTTTCTCATTTTCTTGAATAGTGTGAACTTTCTTAAACTAAACCTAAAAAAGTGAAAAACAGTTAACAAGAAAACATTAAGGAGCCATGTGTGGTGACATGTGCTTGTAATCTCAGTACTTGGGAGGCTGAGACAGAAGGATCACAGGTTCATGGCCAATCTCAGCAACTTAGTGAGGTCCTCTGCAACTTAGTGAGACCCTGTTTCAAAAATAAAAGAATAAGTAGGGCTGGGAGTGTAGCCCAGAGATAGAATGCCCCTGGGTTCATCCCTAATACCGTACACACACACACACACACACACACACACACACACACATACACACACACAGAAGGTATAACATTCTATTCTAGGTCAATATAGTATAAAACCAAATTATCTGAATAATTATTGAATTTCACTATTGTAGTTAGCATAGGGAATTAATTTAATTAACCATCCCAAATTGCATTGAATCTATTCAATTTTATGAATGACTTGAAGTTAATTTTTTGGCCCAAAATTATTTAAACAGTTTGGCTTCCGAAAGTAGCTTAAAATGTATTTATTTGTACAGTAAACAAATCCTTAAGATGATTCACAGACCAAAGCTCATTAAGAGTTATGTGGTCATCTGCTTTAGACATCTAAAATGATGCAGAGTAATAACCAAAAAAGTTTGATATTTTCCAGGTAATTTTCAGAAGATAATTATTAATCAATGAGTTCTACCTTCCATTATAAAAAAGAAATGACCTTGAAAAAATTTGTTGAAAAAATATTTTCAAACACTGATAATATCTAGATTAAGTGTGCATGTAATCCAAATAAACCAATTGCAAACCATCTATCAGCCCACTTTTATTTATTTTATTTCCTCTTGGGAAAACAGATAAAATATCTTAAGAATGGCATTCATATTTTCAAATTTGCTGAAAATATGAAGAATGGTTAATGTCTCCTCGAATGTCCTCTTCTAACTAATGTATGTTTATGGAAATCAGAGAAAAGGTTGAAAAAATTTATTATTTGTACAATTAGTAGTATACAATCAATAGATCTCAGAGGCAGTATAGTGTTGGCATTATGGCATGAGAGCTTCTTGTTTATCATTTCTTTGTAATAAGATGGATCACTGTGCATATCCAAAATTAGATGGTAATTAGATAATAGTAATACATAAACCAGTAGTGCACTTGTAGGAAAGCATTAAATTTAATAACATCCGCCGCAACTGAAGAGAGGCATTGGATCTAATTTCCTATGAGATCTACACCAATTTAATCTTTGGCAGTGAGAAGAAAATTCCATTCATTCATTCACTTATTAATTTCTTCAAGAAGTGTAACTGCTGCCAGACAATCTAGACTTCAACCCTTGCCTCAGCCCCTGCTAATGATGTGACTTTGAACAAGTAAATTACTTAACACCTCTCAGCCTTTATTTTCTAATCAGTATTTTGGGCATAATAAAGATTCTGTAGGATTTTTTTTTTTAAAGGCTAAGTGACTTAATTCAAGTAAAGCACTTAGCAGAGCTCCTAACACTTTGAAAATATTTGAGTTCTACTAACATTTTACATTTCCATGCATCAGAACCCAAAGAGACACTAAAGCTATACAAATAAAGAATATGGGTAGAACTCCTACCTTTATTAAAAGTGACCACATTAAAAGCCAGTGGTTGAGAGAGGGAAATTGGCACAGGTCTGTGATCCCAGTATGTGGGAGGCTGAAACAATAGGATCACAGATTGGAAACCAGCCTCAGCCTCTTAGTAGGACCCTTAAAAACTTAGCAAGACCATGTTCCAAAATAAAAAATTAAAGCTGGGCATGGTGGCTCATGTCTGTAATCCCAATATTTAGAAGGTTGAGACAGGAGGATTGCAGGTTCAAAGTTAGGAGATGGTACCAGGGATTTTTAGAACTATTCTCTTAACCAGTATTTTCAAAACTTCTTTGAAGACAAATCTACCCTGACATACTTGCTAAAAATGTATTGTTTTAGACACCACCTCTGAATATTCTAATTTCTTTGATCTTTCATAAGACTTTAGTACTTTCTACAGTGAAAATACACTTAATCACACTGACTATGGATAACTAAAAAAATAGTGATTGGTATTTAAATATAGGGATTATCACTCATTGGTTAACAAATATGTATAAGATGAAATACATAGTTATTATTACACAGTGTGGACTTATTCTCTCTCAACAAATTATCTGGTGATAGTAATAAAGTTGTAAGCCCCAATGCACTGTAGGATATTTTTGTGGAAAGACTAATATTGATTAGAGATATTATCAGGACCATGGTGGTGCCGGGTGTGGTGGTTTACACCTGTAATCCCAGTACTTGGGAGGCTGACATAGGAGGATCACAGGCTCAAGGTCAGCCTCAGCAACTTAGTAAAACCCTCAACAACTTAATTAGACATTACTTCAAAATTACAAAAATAAAATAAGATAAGATAAAATAAAGTAAAATAGGGTTGGGAATGTAGCTCAGAGATAGAATACCCCGGGGTTCAGCCTCCACTACTAAAAAAAAAACCTATAGTGGCTAGAATCAGCCTCATTGTTTAGCTATTTCTGCCTAAAAATTGTCCTCTATTTTTTAATTCAATAAGGGTACCTATTGAATAAGTGCAAGGTGTTATTTATTTTCTTTTATACATGTATGTCATTGAGGAAATATATTTGTGTTCACAGTTTTCATATACACGCTTTATATGTTGCTTCACTAGAGCAATACCTGCTGCTGTTTTGAAGGCGTGAGACTTTGTGAGACTTTGCCCTGTTTCGCCTGTCTTACACTCTTGCTTTCTGCACACTCACAACCGAGAGCCCTGGAGGTTGGTCAGTGTGGCTGAACATCAATGCACTGCACACTTGAAACCCACAGGTAAGAACCTTTTATCCCTGAAGTAACCTCCTGCCCCTTCAGTCCCTTGATTCATTAACACGTTTATTGAAAGTCCCGAAAATCTATTGGAGAATATTTCTAGAGTTTTACAAGATGTAAAAGTACGTGACTGTCTCCCAATACAGTGATTTATGTCATTAAATGCCCAGAAACACCTGAAAAAAAAATGTCTATTGCTTCAAGGCAATCTTTGCCATGGTATGTGCTTCAAGTGTGCTCTCTCCTTGGTCTGTTCCATTCCAGGTAGAAAACTCAGTGTGACAGTATAGTACTGAGGCTCCGCTGGGTCCAACCCACAGACTGGGAGGTTTGTGCTTTTCTTAAAAATGCTTGAGTATTTTAATCTTGGCATTTTTTTTTTAATCTATGTAATAAAAGTAGATGTGAAAGAAGAAAGAAAACGAAGCCTAACTTCCTCATGGTGTCTTCCTGTTTTCATTTCCTTCTCTCTTCAAAAGGTTCGGCCTAATTTGGGGTAGGTTTCCATCTCACCAGGTCAGCCCACCTCTGCTAATTCAAGGTTGCCTTAAGAAGCAGAGATATCAAAAGTGTGTCCTGCTGCTTAAGTACAGTGCGCTCTTCATTAAGGATCGAGGAATATATGTACAAAGTAATGAGTACCCATGTGAGTTCGCAGCCATCACGAAAATCACTTGTTTTTCATGGCTGTGTCTTGTATGCCAATTTCAAAGCTTCTGCCTCGACACCGTCTCTCTCCCTCCCTCCCTCCCTCCACCCTCCCTCCCTCTCCATCTCAACTCTTTTAATGAAAACTTCATGCTAATAGGATGGCGATGCACTCCAGTCTCGCATACCTCAAATAACATTTGTACATTCATTAAATGCACTGCTAATTCATTTAGGTTGGAAACATGTCTGCTCCTCAATTTGCAAGCAATTTGCTAATGGACACTATAGAGTGTAAGTAACTGCCTCTTTCCTTGTCTAAGCAGCTCTGTTCCACGAATTCCTGCAAGTCCACGGTAACTTTGGAATTCTCTCAACCACCTGCATATAGCAAATATATTTCGAAAATCACCGAAATCAGGGATGTGCAGTTGGGATAGTGTCTGCTTTCTACATCATGTAATAGAAATCAAAATGAAGTAGAATCCTGATTTTTTTTTTTTTTTTGCCTATGCTTCCATATTCAAAAGATAGTCCTTATTCCTATTGCTTTTCTGGGGATGAAACCCAGGGGCATTCTACCTCTGATTTACAACCCCCAGCCTTATTTTATTTTTTATTTGGAAACAGGGTCTTACTATGTTGCAGATGGCCACGCTAAATTGCTGAGGCTGGCCTTGAACCTACGATCCTCCTGTCTAAGTCTTCCAAGTACTGGAATTACAAGCGTGGGCCACTATGCCTGGCTCCATGGTTCCTTTTATCCCTCACGTCTATCATACTCCTCAGAAGTGGGAAGAATGGAGGAATTCCAAGGATAATTGAGGTGGCATCAGGGCTCACAGGTGTCCACTAGGGGCAGTGGGTTAGCAGCGAATACCTACCTTTTCCCCTAAAGAATGGAGGAATATAGTTCTGCCTTGCTCTCCTCTTAGGCAGTGGAGTTCCCCAGATTTGCTCTGTTAGAAGTTCTGGAAACCAAACTATCAGACCGATGCATGTGTATCTATGTTTATAGCTGCACAACTCACAATTGCCAAACTATGGAACCAGCCAAGATGTCCACCGACAGATGAATGGATTACAAAACTATGGGATATGTACACAATGGAATTTTACTCAGCCATAAAGAAGAACAAAATCATGTTATTTGCCGGGAAATGGATGAAACTGGAAAACATTATGTTAAGGGAGATTAGTCAGTCACAAAAAGTAAAAACTCGTATGTTCTCCCTAATGTGCAGAAGCTAGGGAGAAAGTGGGTCATAAGAAGGACTCCAGATGCAGAAGGAGAAACCTTAGATGAGCAAAGAAGATGACCTAACTGAAGGTGGTGGAGGGGGGGATATCTGAATGTACATGATGTACTTTCACAAACATATCAGAGTCAATCACTAAACTCAACTTGAGTGGGAATTGGGGAAGGGTTAAATGAGAGATGTGTGCATGTATGTCTTTACCTCTTGTACCTAACAAAGATGTATGATTACAATGCATCAATAAAAATAAATTTAAAAAAAGAAGTTCTCTTAGTTGAGATGCACTGTCTGGCCCATCCTCAGATCCTAGGAATGTGTTGCTAAAAAGAAGACTAGCAACTTTGCCTTAGACACACTGAATCTTTCCCTTCTTGTTTTGGTCCCATTAAACTACACTTACCGCAGGGCACTAGCTTTCAGGAGGAAGAAATTATGAACAGAGTTTATTTCATGGTCTGGGGAAGAACCCACATTTCAGTGCCCTCATCTATACTCAATCAATTCCATCAGGCTGATGACTAGAATCTACAGAACACAGTGGGGATAAGAACATCTCACTCGGCAAACCACAAATCCGTATTCACAGGCCTTTGAGAAAGTGTGGCACCTTCGGTATGTCCATCGCACCTGCCACGTCCAGTGGCGCCACTTGGAGAAATTCTTGAAACGGTGCACCAGGTTCCACATGTGCGTGTGCATTGCCAGCGTGAACGAGATGCTTAAGAAAAGAACTTTGACGGTTTCCAAAACACTTTCCCTTGAAAAATAAAGTGAAACATCTCTTACAATATATGCTGTGTTTCGTTATTTACCATTTGTATTTTTATATTGAAAAATCTGATCCAGTATTTATAGCACAAATTGTTTTAAATTCATTTTTCATGGCTTTTAACATTTATAATATTTTATGTTTATATGTATACACAAGTGCATATATCCTCTAAATTAACCTTCACTATATATGCATATATAAATTTATAGTGTATTTTTATATATACATATATAGTGTAGATTTTACATATGCACATTTTATATATATACATATGTACATATATAGATAGTATACATATGTATTATATATAGTATATATATATTTCTATATACATATATAGTATAGATTAATTTAGAAAGTATACACATTTGCAAAGTAAAAAATAAATTATCTTTGTTATTTGCCTTTTCAAATTCCATTTGACATGTTTGCCATATATCCTATTTCACTAAAACTATTTCAGCATTAATATAATGTCTAGCGTTTTAATATTCCTAAATATATTTAACTATTTTGATTATTATGGAAGGTTGTGAAATTTCTGTGGTGGTTCTATTACTTTCTGTTCAAAAAAAAGAGAGGAGTCATGTGCGTACCAATATCCTCATGATGTTCGCGCAGGAGTGTTGAGCCCTAAGCTAGCGTTGGTCTGAGTGAGCAATAGCTGGGATGATTTTCTCCTCGCCTCATCTGCAAGAGACCTTGCCTTAAGCGCTGCCCTCCTGCAGGCATCCGTACTCACCAATGCAGAACACATCCAACGAAGTTCTTCATAAGCATACTTCCCTAAGTAATTGAAGTTTTCCTGTTTGTAGCCCCCGTCCTCACCCCCCAGGAAGTAAAACAAAATAATTAAGCAAAGCACATACATGCGCACGCGCGTGCACACACACACGCACACGCACACTTGTCATGCTCACACAAAGAAACTTCTGCAAATTCCCAACTCCCTAGTTAGGACCCGCAGAGCTTTCGCATGACTGCTGCCACCTAGTGGCCGCCGCTGGGAACTCGATCATCCATGGGCTTCCGGAACCGCGGAGCAGTCGAGTTCTCAGATTGTCTTCATCTTCATTTCGCCAGAACGAGAAAAAGAGGAGAAGGGGAAGGGGAAAGGGAAGGGGAAAAGAAGAAGAAGAAGGAGGAAGAGAAAGAGGAGGGGGAGGAGAAGAATTAGACAGATAGATAGATAGATAGATAGATAGATAGATAGATGGATAGATGGATAGATATGATAGATGGAAATAGAGATAGATAGATGATTGATAGATGATAGATAGATAGATAGATAGATAGATAGATAGATAGATAGATAGATAGATAGATAGATAGATATTTCTCACTAAAAAGAATTCTAAACCTTGCATCAACAAGAAAAGTCTGGTAAAATTCAATGGATGCTTTGGAGAAACACAAGTCATTATCTAAATTGTGTATGCAAATCTACCACAGCCTCTCTTTTTGTGTGTTTTAAGCTTTCTTTTGCTAGTTCATATAATAGAGGCACAGACTTCTGCAAAGTAAATAGAGGGATGGAGGGAAAGGAGAGAGAGAGAGAGAGAGAGAGAGAGAGAGAGAGAGAGAGAGAGAGAGATGAAATTTAAAAATTCAGCAAGGGCTGGAGAGATGAGACAGCCCCTGAGATAATTAATCTGCATTTTGTCCAGAAATCAGTGGCTTTCGAGGTCCTAAACGTGATGGTTGTGGTGGCTGTCTGTTTATGCTCTCTGCATCGTTCAGAAATAAATTAGCTTTGCAGAGATTAATGTGAGATGCTCATCAAGTGGAGCAAATGAGCTCATATTGTTGGAAATGGTTAAACAAAAAGAGAGAGTATCTGTTCTGGTCTCCTATGGTAATTTTAAGGGAAAATTAATTGATTAACTTGTTTTCTGACTTGAAGTGAGATAGGTGTTTGGAAAATTAGAAGCATATAAACTACTTTCACTACAGAAGCAAAGGACCAGGAATATGGGATTCAAATTGCCAAAAGTATTGTTGGCTACTTTTGGTCTCACATCACAAAAATTTAGTTATAATTGTCAGCTGTTCTTATTGAAAATATCCCGAAGCATTACACGACACACTGAGCTTGTATTTCATATAGGTCTTTGTTATGAGCAATATGGTGTTGAAATCCTGTGATAAGGAGAAATGCACATTTTAAAGATTAGTGGGGAGCAATCGTATGATAATAAACTAATGGTAATGCAGAAAATGTTTGGGTGGTGTATCAATCGAGGCATAGTCGAGAAAATAGAAGTCACTCCTCGTCTTTAAAAAGAAGCGATTTCATGCAGGGGACAATGATACAAGAAATGCAAGACATGAGAAACCCAAACTCAAAACCTGGCAATTGCAGAAGCTGCTCCTACTCCTACCCTTGATCGCCAAAGGTCAATGTTACCCAAAGAAAGAGACCAAGCCACCCAGAAGGAGCTGATATGTGCTGGCCTGTCCAGCCAAAAGGAGAGCTTTGGTGAAAAATATAACTATTTCCAGGAAGTAAGAAGGAAAACCCTGAAGTTCCTTTGCCCTGTGGCCTTTAATTGGCTAAAAAAAAATGTCCGAAGCCAGTGCAAAGGGAGCCAGGAAATGTATCTGCAAATGGTATCTTCCGACAAAGAAGGCTGTAATCCCAGTGCTTGGGAGGCTGAGATAGGAGGATCCTGGGTTTGTAGCCAGCCTCAGTAACTTAGTATCCGTAGGGAGACCCTGTTTCAAAATAAATAAATAAATAAATAAATAAATAAATAAATAAATAAATAAATAAATAAATAAATAAATTGGAGTTGGGGTATAGATCAAAGGTAGAATGTCCCTGGGTTCATTCCACAGTACCAAGACAACAAGAAGAAAAAGGAGGAGGAAGAGGAGGGGGAGAAGGAGAAAGAGGAGAAGGAGGAGGAGGAGGAGGAGGGGAGGAGGGAGGGAAGAACCAGATATGGTGGGTGACTCACACCTGTAATCCCAATACTTAGGAGGCTGAGACAGGAGAATCACAAGTTTGAGACTAGCCTCAGCAACTTAGTGAAACCCTATTTCAAAATTAAAAAAATAGGGCTGGATATGTAACTCAGGGGTAGATTAACATTGAGTTCAGTCCTCGGTAACACACACACACACACACACACACACACACACACACACGCAGATGTCATTGTCAAAAGAGTTGGGGAGTACTGGAGCTTCAGAACTAAGATCTATGAATTTATTTTATCCCAATTTGTTTATGATACATGTCATGGGTCTGGAGTTTTGCCACAAGACATTCTAGAAAAACTGCCTTAAAATCTATGGAATAGCACACTGAATGAAAAAGGAGATGTTCATAAAGCAACTAATCCCCAAAGACTGAAACAAGTAAAAATATCATTATAAAAAACTACAACTGATTCGGATTTTAACTAATTCCTATTTTATGATGATCTATTATCTGGAACAATGCTATTAATTAAAAGATTGTTTTAAAATCTCAATGTTTTAATGAATTTTAATGTTGCACATTTGATCTGAAAAAGAAATCTGATGATTACAAATAAGTCTCATTTATTCACATAAGTACAAATGGTAAAACCTCACTAAATCAGGAGTCTTAACTGCTAAAATGTTTGTAAAAAGGTGAGGTTTTTTTTTTTAATTGAAGTTATCTAATTCAGAAATTGTTCCAAGGATGAGAATTGTTTAGAAAAATCAAAGTGGCTTATTTTTTTAGTGTTAAATTTTTAAATTCTTTGTATATTCTAGATCTTAGTCCTCTATCATAGGAGTATTTGTCAGATATATTTATTCCATTGTGTAGACTCTCACTTTAGACTCTTGATTGCTTTCTTTGCAGTGCAGAGGCTTTTTAATCTGATGTCATCCCATTTATTGATTCTTAGTTTTATTTCCTGAGATTTGGGGTCTTATTTAGGAAGTCTCTACCAGTGCCTATATATTGGAGAATTGGTCTTATGCCCTCTTCTAGTACTTGCAAAGTTTCTGGCCTAACTTATGGGTCTTCAATACATCTTGAGTTGACTCTTATGCAGGGTGAGAGGTAAGGATCCAATTTCAATCTTCTAAATATGGATATACAGTTGTTTTTCTAGCACTATTTGTTGAAAAGGCTGTCCTTTCTCTAGGGCATGTTTTCGGCTCTTTTGTCAAAACTCAACTGACTGTAAGTGTGAGGATTTGTCTCTATACATCTTACTCTTGGTCTGTGTGTGCTTTTGTGTCAATACCATGATGGGGTTTTTTTATCTTTTTATATGCTTTTAATTATATATATATAATTGGTGCATTGTAATCATACACCTTTGTTAGGTACAAGCTGATAAAGGCATATATGCACACGTTTCTCATTTAACCCCTTCCCCAATTCCCACCCCACTCCCTTGCCCTCCCTCTTCTCACGTTCAGTTTAGTGATTGACCTTGATATATTTGTGAAAGCACATCATGTGCATTAGGGTGCCCCCCCCCCCGTCCATCTCCTTCATTTAAATCAACTTCTTTGATTATCAAGGGTTTCTCCTTTTTCATCTGGAGACCCTCTTATGCCCCATCTTCTCCCTAATATCTGCATATTAGGGAGAATATATGCTTTTTTACTATTTGTGGCTGGTTAATCTGACTCAACATAATGTTTTCCAGTTGCATCCATTTCCCGGCAAATAACATGATTTTGTTCTTCTTTATGGCTGAGTAAAATTCCATTGTGTACATATCCCATAGTTTTGTAATCCATTCATCTGTTGATAGACATCTTGGCTATTTCCATAGTTTGGCAATTGTGAATTGTGCAGCTATAAACATAGATACACATGCATCGTTCTGATAGTTTGGTTTCCATTCTTTTGGGTAGATACCCAGAAGTGGTATTGCTGGATCATATAGTAGGTTCATTCCCATTCATCTGAGGATCCTCCATACTGTTTTCCAAAGTGGTTGCACTAATTTTCAATCCCACCAACAATGTATTAGGGTTCCCACTTCTCCACACCCTCACCAGCATTTGTTGTTGTTCGTGTTTTTTATGATTACCATTCTGATTGGAGTTAGGTGAAATCTCAAGGTAGTTTTTATTTGCATCTCTTTGATTGCTAATGATGTGAAACATTTCCTCATACATTTATTGGCCATTTGTATTTCTTCTTTTGTGAAGTGCCTATTTAGATCCTTTGCTCATTTTTTTTTATTGGGTTGTTTGTTTTCTTAGCTGTGATTTTCTTGAGTTTTCTGTATATCCTAGCTATTAGATAAGAACCATGCAGGAGGTATCACAATACCTGACTTCCAACTCTACTACAAAGCCACAGTAATAAAAACAGCATGGTATTGGCACAAAAACAGACACATAGACCAATGGAGCAGAATACAAGACTCAAAAACAGACCCATGTGCTTACAGTCAATTGATTTTTGACAAAGGAGCCAAAAGTATACACTGGAAAAAAAGATAGCCTCTTTAGCAAATGGTGTTGGCAAAACTGGTTAACCATATGCAGGAAAAATGGAAATAAACCCCACTTTCTCACCCTGCACAAGAGTCAACTCAAGGCGGATCAAAGACCTGGAAGTCAGGCCAGAGACCTTGCAGCTACTTGAAGAGGGCATAGGCCCAACACTTCAACACACAGGCACAGGTAAAAACTTTCTCAACAAGACCTCAAAAGCACAAGCAACTCAAAGGAAGATCAATACATGGGATTGCATTAAATTGAAGAACTTCTCTACAGCAAAGGAAACTATCAAGAACCTCAACAGAGAGCCCACAGAGTGGGAGAAAATTTTTGCCAGCTACTCTTCTGATAGAGGACTAATATCTAGGATATACAGAGAACCATGATGTTTTTATTACTGCAGATCTGTAATGCCATTTCAAATCAGGTATTGTGATGCCTCCAGCATGGTTCTTATTGCTTAGCAGTCAAATTGTGGAACCAACTCAGGTGTTCATTAACAGATGAACGGAGAAAGAAAATGTGGTATATATACACACGACAGAGTTTTACTTAACCATAATGAACAAAATTATGCCTTTTGCAAGAAAACGGATGCAACTAGAAAATAGTATGCTAGGTGAGATCTGCTAGTCTTAAAAAGCCAAGGGTTGTATGTTTTCTGTTGCATGTGGACGCTAGAGAGAAAATAGGAAACAAAATCAACTGCAGATGAATGAGGAGAAAAACCAGTAGAAGAGCAGAAGGGGATTGGAGAAGGGAGGTGGGGAGGGGACAAAGGAGACTCAGTGGAGGAAACAGTTCAAATAACGCCACGTCCACATGTGAAAATCTCAATAACAGGTACAGAAGGGTGGGGGAGAGAGGTGGGATCCGGATAGAAACACACCATGCACTACACGTATGCACGCATGTTTGGATCACTTTGAAACTCACTCTGCTATATAAATACAATGCGCCAGTAAAGGTACATTAAAAAAAAAAGAAAAGTCAAAATGGCTTTTGATAGAAATATTTAAAATTATGGAAACAAACTCCATTGCTGCTGGCACCAGCAGTCTTTTGGTTCATTCCTTCTCCACTAAGATCCTGGAATTTCCAGTGAACATGATTTTAGCCAGATCTCTTTGCAGGCATTATTCATGAAGTGTATGGTGGAAAAGTGCCAGGAGTCTTTATCTATAAAATGTTTTAAAAGGATGTATCTGGCCAGTGTAGACTGCTTATTATAGGTAAGCCTGGAATTCGTGGTTTATGGAGTAGGAATAGCCAGATAATGGATAATAGTTATGTAAGCTGTCAAATTAGCAGAATACAGAACAGGGGTGTTCCAAAATGGCAATGGCTAACTTTTGTGGTCAGTGTTTTTGCAGATATTACTCATAAACCTTATAAGACAACCCCAAACCAAAATATACACCAATGCAGGAGAAAATGGATATTTAGTGGGGGTAAGGAAGGTACATTTGAGAATTGTGAGCTCCTTCTGAGAAAGAATGTCTGGATGGTTGGCTGTATCCTTGGAATGTTTAGCAAATCTGGTTGCTGGGTAAAAGCTGTGATCTTGCCACAGTCTGATCTGACATCTCAACCCTTTGTGAGAACACAGATTGGCCGAGGAGGCATGATTAACTTTCAGACCTGTGAGTGATAATGACCTAAGCACTTTTAATGAGGAGAGGAGATGAAACACATAACGAGGGTGTGTGGCTAGTGCTCTCACAGAGAAGGGACTGGCAAAGATCTTCCCCGCACTGCCGTCTCTCTTGTCTCCTTCATAAGAAATATATATATGCATATATGTGCTTTTATTGGTGCATTATATTCTCATATCATAATGTACATAAGAGGCTTGTGATTTGATTCTATCCCACTTGTTGATTCTGTTTTATTTCCTGAGCTTTGGGGCCTTACTATATTCTTGGTTTGACGTGGCAAAAAAAAAAAAAAAACTTGATTCAAATGATGGGTAACAAATCTTAGTGAAATTTAGGGGTGGGGCGGGGGTGCAAAGGCTTACACCTGGAAAAACTGACTAAGTCAATAAACAAAGACTGCAAGTAGAATGAAACTTAATAAGCACATACTGTTTTCTGGGAAATAGTAGGAATCCTGGTAAAATCTAGACATCTATATGAAGAGATTAGAACACAGCAAGGAAAATAAGACAGTTCTCTCTTGATTTAGAGAAGATACTGCATTTAATCCCAACCTAGGTGACCTCAGCTACCCAAGGTTATTCTGCTAAGAGCTAGAGCACTTTATGAAGAAATGCGAGCACAAGCCTAATGAATCTGTGCTAGCATGAATTCTCAGAATAAATGATCAGGGTGCATGTCACTGATTTCATATGCATCTGAATGAAAGGAGTAATTTGGGTTATGACCGATCCCCAAGGGCTGAAAACTTTTCTAAGCAGCTACTTTTGGATAATTCAATAAATACTACCTTGCAGTTGGTAAAGGTGAGGCTTCTGAAGTCTTAACACTGAGGCAGGCAGAACCTCTAGCACTCTCTTTGACCAACCAGTGGAATGCTACTCTCAGAACCAGAAGTGGTTATAAGCAACTGGATGCTAATCAGAGAGACACCGAATTTAGTACTAGTTACAATCCAACAATAGAAGAAAAAGTATATGCTTCTATTGTGGTATATTCTCTTGGGGTAAGGAGAGGATAAAAAAATATTCAGAAGACGACAAACTGCTAACTCTGTGACCATGCTCTGGTCTAAGTGATGAAGAAAAGGATTCATGCTACCCTAAAAAAAGGTAGCTTTATAGAGGAGAAAAAGACAGAGAAAGAAAAAAAAGGGGGGAGGAGGAGAGGGAGAGTGGAAGGGAGGTGAACAGTGAGGAGGGTGTTTGATAAGTGATTTATGTGGGGAAGTTGTTCAGGTGACCATTAAAAAGTAGAGCGAAATAAGGAGGCTGCTGAGGCTGCCATCTTTGAGTTGATAGAAAATGATAGATTTGGGAGGGGAGGGGAATAAGAAAGCTGCTTTTGCTCTTTCTTTCTTGAATTGACCCCTTGATTTTGCCGATGCATTTCAGCCTAGAATAACTCGAATTTAATCATGAGGATTATGATTTAAAATGGAAAGTACTTAAAAGAGCTGAATTTTACCCATCAGTTAAAGCCATAGATTTGAGAAAATGTTAACTAATAGATTGAGATCGGTTCATCCCACCCAAGGTAGGGATTCAAGGCCCTTTTGCTTTGAAATGGTCTGAGAAAGGTACAAAAAATTTTTTAAAATTACTTTTTAATTACATTCCCTCATTGCCTAGTAATTCCTATGGGGAATAGAATGAAAGCATTGTGAAAGGTCAGAGGAAAACCTGAATGGCACAGTCATGCTGTAGTGGTAGATAATGACCATGACAGTTATGCCACAAATTAGAAAATGTGACCAGAGAAATATTAGGCGCCCTGTGGTTATATTATTGCTAGCTGAACACCTAGTTGGAATGAACACTGAGTGTCGGTGAGGGCCTCCCCGGACCCCCTCACATGACTCAGTCCTCTCCTAAGCTTTAATTGGGCATGCTAAAACAGAACCCTTGAAATTGTCCAAGTACTTCAGGAATGCTCTAAGCAAGGAAATGTGAGTAGATGGGACAGAAGGAGGGTTTTTAGCTCCCTCTTTTACAGCCATGTCTACACACCACATAAGACAGATGGCTCATGGAAACCCAGAATACATTATCAAGGACCAAATAAGATGCTCCCCCCCAGCCACACTCCAATATGATCGAGACTATACAAGAATTACCAGAAGTATACAGGCTACAAGTCATTGGAAAACCACGACAGGCTCTAAAAACTTAGTTTTCATACCCACTTTTGGGGTGCAGTCGGGAATGTCCTGCATTTTTATACATTGACATATAATGTATCTGTGTGCTCTTCCTTCTCATGGATATTTGAATTTATAGTTACTCTGTCATCATTTAATGGGATGAGCCTTAAACTTGATGGTCATTGAGAATAATATTACTACCCATTCCAGTAACATGTATGGAGAGAGAATAGAAGGGAGCAGGTTGGGGTGTGGAGGAAAATACACCAAGAACTGTGTGCAGGTATTTTTTTTAAATCATGTCAAACCTCACTATGATGTATAATTGCAATGCACTAAAAACATAATTTTTAAAAAATGAATAATTTACTTCACTAAGTTCACCATACCATGGTAATTCCCCTAAGAGGGTATACAGCACAGGAAAAATTAAGAACTGTTTGTCCTGCTATATGTCTTATAGAGACTGACATTAAAATTCAAAGCCTAGCCCATTTGGTGAAATTTGGACAACTTATGTAGGACAGAGCAAACAGAGGCATGCATCTAGCTCTGAGAATAAACGATCCCTTACTTACACAGCCGCTAAAATGTAAGCCGGACAATTGGTGAGATATTTGCTGAGATCCCATTAACCCACTTAGGAATACTGCCCAACTCTACTGACTACAAGCTGGACTCTCGATTAAGCCGAAACCTTTCAAAAGTTCTGGATTGCAATTAAAAAATGTAGACAAATCATCTGGGTATGTTTATAACAGACATTTCTCCGAATCAGAAAACAGATTATTCTCTTTGCACACAGAGAAGTACTAGAAAATGATAAATATGCACTATTTATCAGAACAGAGAGGAAAAAGTGAAGTTCTTTTAATCCACTATAGTTCATGAATTGGCTCTTTTGCCATGCAAGCCCAGGCTGCCAATTGAGGGTAATCAGGTAAAAACGAGCTACAGAATAGCAGAAGAGCCACAGTCGTGCCCCACGGGCTCTACTTATCTGTTCTCCTCCATGCTGCCTCCCATGGACCATCCTAGGTAGTTAAATTAGTCCCCTGTGGTATGAGAGCGTCTCAACTCATGAATAATATATGTTAGCACACCCTGTTTACTCTGCTCAGGCTTGTTTTCTTTACTCATTGGTAGAATCAGATTCAAGGTAGGGGATATTTAGAGTGCCCCTAGCTCAAAGGACAATGACACAGATGTCCACGTGGGCTCAGTCTTACAACACGTCTAGAGTTGTGCTCCAACACAAAATCCTGGCATGAACAGGCCATGTTTTTGTTTGTTTGTTTTGCGGTACTGGGGATTGAACTCAGGGGCATTCTACCTCTGAGCTACACCCCCAGCCCTATTTTTTATTCTTTATTTTGAAACAGGGTCTCACTAAGTTGCAGAGGGCCTCACTAGGTAGCTGAGGCTGGCCGCGAACCCGGATCCTCCAGTCTCAGCCTCCCAAATGCTGGGATTACAAGAGGGCACCACCACGCCCGGCTCAGGCCGTGGTTTTGATACATGGTGACATTTCTTAGGCAAAACGTTAAATACTCTGGGTTGAATTTGTTAAGTAAAAAGACAAAAACGACCCATTCCTGATTCTACAAACATGCACTGTGTTAGGAAAAGCAAACTACATAGAAGCTCAAAGGCTGGTGTTACTTAAATAGGAGCTCAAGGCAAGAGCGGCACATAGAGATTGCAGGCTTCCCCTGTTATCACACTGCACGCATTTCAAGGGCTATGAACGAATATCTCATTTCTTCTTCTTTTTTTTTTTTTTTCTCACAAGTCATATAGTAAATAGATAGCCCTAACAAAGTCAAATATTAATAACCAAGAACTACAGATCCTCAAATCCCCTTTCCCCCTACCAGCAAAACCCATAGAAATTTACACTGACCAAAGCAAATAGAAAATAAAAGTCAAACCACTTAAATGGTTGACATTTAGGGATAGAGCCAGGCATTCTTGCTTTCATCTTTCTGAATCACCAGCGTTATAACATTAATGGAAAATAAGTGATATTATAGATATCGTGTGAAATGTAGAGATAAGATTCAATGAGCAATAATTTAATACTTGCTGATCATTAAAATAATTTGAAACTTCGCCTTGACAAAAAGGAACCACTTTCCTTTGAGCATCATAACAGTCTTTTGTTTTTCTAAATAAGAAAATAAAATTATTTGAAAGAAAAATAGCACACAGCCATGGCCATATTGGCTATAACCAAAATTATTTTTGAAATGGTTATAATGAACACAATTGGTTCAGGATATATAATATAATAATACAATTGATTTACTAAATGTGTTTTTTCTCTGTTTCTTTGATATGTGGTCCTTTGAGAACCTAAGTTTACAAACATATTCTCCTGAGAAATTACAAATTCTAGCCATGTACAAGTTTTACCTTATTAAATTATAGATTATGGATCAGAGCTGGTCACTTTTGGTGTGTGCTCCTGATAGATGATGACAGCCAAATCTGCCTTTCACAGGGTGGGATGTTCCGTGAGAGCCTTTAGTTAGAAAAAGAAAGACAGAAATCTTTGTTCTCTTCCCCAGCCCGACAGTACTAGGCAAAACGTTATTGGTGACCATCTGGGCATTGAAGAATATCACAAGAAAGGCAAAATGACTTGGAACAGTGAAACGAACAGGTCAGGATTGTGTTCTATAAAAAAAGAGCAGGCCTAGTCCTTCACCAACTGAAACTCTTTCAGGCCCAGGTGAACATACCTCCTAAGAGACCTGGCAGTGTCCTGAGCTTTCAACATGACTTTTGGCTCTAACTGCTGTCTTCCATTACAGAATCTTTGACACAGTGCCAAGTGCAGGCCTCCGTGCCTAACCTGGGGATCAGATAGTTGAGGATGCCTCCGTTGTAGAAGTAGGTGAGTTCCATGTTGGTGTGGAACTTCACGACCGCCTAGAAGGTCTTTCCGGTATCCAGCCTGACCTGGACTTTCATTTGTGATGTGACGTTTTCTGGAATGATGATAGCGTATCGCCCTGTGACTCCCATGTAGTCTGCCTTCTCAACAGGGCCCTACTTCAGGGAAACGCCCCATTCCAACCAGGTTACTGTGGTGACGTGCGAAACCCTCCTGAGAAAAGTGATCCTTTATAAAAGAAACATTTCGTAAGAGCTCTACAGAAAACATATTTTCTACACCTTGGAGACTCTGGGAATCCCTGACGACCATGAATCTCCCAATGAGAAAGGAAGAATGCGTAGGGAAGCAC
This sequence comes from Graphiurus murinus, assembly GCA_004027655.1. Taxonomy (NCBI): domain Eukaryota; kingdom Metazoa; phylum Chordata; class Mammalia; order Rodentia; family Gliridae; genus Graphiurus; species Graphiurus murinus. The sequence continues at coordinate 5,017 of PVLC010015246.1, read as the reverse complement.
TAATTGTGAATTCACTGCTGATAGGCAATAAAAATCCTGATATGTAAAGGAAATCTTAAGTGTGGAAAAATTAATTCTTAAGGGTGGTGTGTTAGAATTGCCAGAATTATAAAAATGCATTATTATTGTATAGCTAAAATGGCAGTGAACATGGTATTTAAATTTTTTGTGATATTTCAATTAAAATTTATAAAGCAAAGCGGGTGACAGTACTTGGGAGGCTGAGACAGGAGGATGGCAGGTTCAAGGCCAGCCTTAGCAACTTAGTGAGGCCCACCCCAACTTAGTGAGACCCTGTTTCAAAATAAAGAATAAAAAAACAGGGCTGGAGGTGTAGCTTGGAGGTAGAATGCCCCTGGGTTTAATCCCCAGTACCTCAAAAATAATAAATAAATAAATACATAAATTCATAAGGCAGTATACAAGTCACATATTCTTTGGATCCTTGATCATCACCATCATCATCAGAATAGCAGGAAGAAGACAGAGAAAAAGAACAACAACAATACAACAACAACAAAATAAATAAATAAATAAATAAATAAATAAATAAATAAATAAATAAATAAATAAAATATTTGAAAATTTATCCTTAACCTTAATCTGGGAACTTTGCATACATTCTTATTTTTTCTTATCGTTGTTTTGGTCACTACAGTAATGATATGAATTATTGTTACCTCTATTGCGTAGATCAAGGAAACTAGGCTTAGAGAGGTGAGGAAACGGCGTCCATTAATAACAATGAGCATCTGGCTTTGAAGGTTAGACCAACCTAACTACTACTTTGTCCTTCCCAAAGATCTCAGAGACATGTCATTTGGCTCTGGGTCAGAGGGTCAGAGATAAGAGTGCTGTATGGACCTGAAACTTTCCTAACGGGGAAGAACTAAGAGGAAAACAGACAGTTCTCAAATCATATCCAGTTTAAAATAAGCTTTGTTTTTTTTCCCTTTATGCCACCAGATAGTCAATCAAACGAGAAGCCATCGAGGAAAAAATCAAAATACTTCATGAGTATTTGGAGTGACTTTGCTACGGCTGGTTTTCCAGCAAAGCTTTGTGGATGCAAATGACTACCGCTCCCTTCCCAAACCCATTCCTCTGTAACCCCAAGCCTATACCAGACAATCCTAGAGATATTAAAATTTTGGAAAGTGGAATCTTTCATGAAGGCTCTGTAGCCCTCTTGTGCCTCCGCTGTTTTACATAATAACAAACGTTTGGAAATCACAGAGTCCTGTTTTCTATCATTCACTGTGGGGAATATCATAGAATGACTACATTTTTTCCACCATCTATCTAAGCCCCCAAAAAGAGAGGTTTGCAAATAAGTAAACATTGTCAAATAAAGGTGCCATATTTCCTTAGAATCATTTTCTTTCTGTATCCTGCAAAAAACGTTTGGCCAAAGTCTGCCCTTGAAGACACAGATTCCTCCCACTAAAGTCACAAATTATGCATACGCATTTCTGGGACCAAATTTGGCCCGATGCTTAATTAGTGTCTGGCTGTGATTACATCTGTGGTGTTGAATTTTCAAATCTAAATTTTCAGTGTTGCAAGAAAACTTTGTAAAATTCCTTTAATTTCAGTAGGGGGAAAATACCATTAAGAGTAGCTTAGTATTTCAGTCAGACTGAGAAAATGTTTTTCCTTAATCTGAAAGCAATTTCCCTCAAATTCAAAACAGAAGACAAGTGATTTAAATAAATACTGAAATACTATAAGTAAATACGCATTGGTCTCTTGAGTTTGACTAGAATGCTGAGCGATTTTTAAGTAACATTGTTCTGGGCAATGAGTACTGCCTTTTTTCTTCTTCTTCTTTCTCCCTCCTATCAGAGGAATGGAGGGGGGAATTTTTTCTTTTTTCTTCCTATGTTTCTTTCTCCTACATCATTAATCATTCACAAGTAGCTAGCGAGGAAGCACAATTCAGCTCTTGTGAGAGAAGTAAACATGTCTCTCTATGCCCTCACCGCCCTCTTTATCTATTGAATATCTCGCACATCAGTTACAAAGCTGAGTTGGAAATTGTCTCTCTTAGGAATAAGCATTATTGTTAAAGAGCATTTATTTATATATTTCACCCTGTTTTGTTATTTGTTCTTGCAGCTTCCGTTACAAAACCTCGCTTCATACTGAGCTTGAACTTGAGAAAAAGTAAGAAATGCATATTATGGGAACTTTCCCAAGTACTGCTTTCAGGCTTAGATTCCATATCTAGTCCCCATGGGTCAACTTAATCACCATTTGCAAGATCAAGATGGCTTGGTGAGAATGTGTATTAAACTTGAAATACTTGTTCTGAGGTGACCCAGCTCCTATGGGTTGGCCCTTTCATGCAAAGGACATTTGATAATAGAAATTTGGAACCACCACGAAGCAGGATTGTCTAGACTTGAATCCGTTTTTGAGTTAGCAGTGGCTGGGACAATTTAGTTTCATCATTATTAGTCATCCCGTATTTCATAAGCATTAACCGTTATGATTTGGCATCAATATTTCAATGACCTTTGATGTTCAAACAGTGTTCTTAAGGGTTCTCATTACCTTAAGGCTACTCCATAGCCCAAGGCTTTGTCTTCACGATGCCTCAGAGACTAACAGGAAGGAGAGACTTTCAAATGGCTGTTGCTGATCTCAAAGTAAGGACATGTTCTCTCGCTCTTGGAATCTACTGATTTATTATAACTTTTTTGACAATTACATTGTTTCTTAGGAAGGAGAATTAACCTCTTTTACATACAAGTATCTCAAGTCTGGGTATCTTGATGTCAATTACATATTTTCGGAGACTGTTGAGTAATCTTAGATTTTACCGAGACCCAAACTAAGAAGTATCTCCGTAGAATGAAGGAAGTAGGAAAAAGACACTTTATATTCAGTTACCGGCTCTGAATAATCCAAAGTTGTAAGAAATTTCTTATTTCCTATGGTCCCAGATCATATTATGTGGGAAATAAAATATACTATTTGTTTCAAACATTATAATTTATTTTTGATGAAAACAAAATATATTTCTCTGTAATTTGATATTGAATTTTATAACAGCAGGAAAATCTTTCCAATATTCTGTAACTGATGGTGACAGAGTTCATGTGACATGATCAAGAGCTATAATTTAACTGAACATATATTATTTCTAAGTTAACATGACTGAAAATCAGTATGTCTGAATTCTGTTACACAGAAGAACCAGGAAAAAATAATTACTTCCATTAGGAGACTCCAAAATCTTTTTATAGACTATAATCAGTGGTATGATTTACTCTTGAATCACCACTCTGGGACAAGGAACATTGATAAAAATTCTATTCTTCATCACAATGGATGATGCTTCTGATCCTTCGCCAATATATGCTCTCTATCATCTTCTGTGTTGAATTATCTACATTTATTCTTTTGATGTCCCTCATAACCAAATCACTTACAAGGAGAGAAGAACCACATTGTACACATACACACACACACACACACACACGTGTGTGATGGGCTTCAAATATCTCATGCAAGTAATGTAGTTCAAATTCTCAAAATCAAGAAAATGCTTTTCATTTTGATTCTTTTTTTAAATTTTGATTCTTAATGGAATAAGAATACAAATATAAAAACATGACTACAGATATGTAGAAATGCTTCTATTTATACCTGAATTGAATACAAAAGTTCATTTAGATTCATTTATAAATAGTAAGATTGTTACTAAATGACCCCTAGAAAGCCAAAATAAGTATTTTTCTTGTCATGTTGTTAATCCTTTAAAAGTAAAGGTAGATCTCAAATAATTCTCAAGGAATGGCTGTTTCACTTTTTTCTTTAAGATGTAGGTTTCTGCACACGTGTAAATTTCAAATGTATTAATATTCCCTTTGTAATATAAAAAAATCTTAATATCATTCGAGATGTTTGTTTATTTCAGTAGAGCACATTAAGTTCAGGTGTAAATGGACTGTCCGTTTCATATGAGGTGTTAATTTCTGCTTCTAGGTCATGCAAATTCATGCAGCATCAATAAGAATTTACCAAGTGAGTATTACACACAGTAATACTTAGTATTATATGTAATATGTAATATATATATATATATATACATATATATATATATATCACCTCATGGAAAGATATTACAAACATTTCAAGTTCTTTTCCTACAGTTAATCCATTTGAAAATTCAGAAAGGACTATAAAATAAAAGTTGAATATATGTAATATATATATATAGGTACATATATATGTAATTTAATACTTCAACTTGACTCTCTTTATTACTCTGTACGCACAGGGTTGCTTTAAAAAACCATCTTCATTTGGCATCCTGCATAGCAAATCTTCCCTGATTTGGCATATAACTCAATAATTTTTAATAAACTTACAAAACTGGACAACCAGCCCATAATGCAATTTTAGATCGCTTTCATCACCCCACCCCCAAAAATGATCCCTTCCACCCTTTTAAAGCCAAATTCTATATTTAGTTGGCATTATTTTTATTCTAAGAAAATAAAATAAAATACAGGTGATCTGTGACTTGCAGATTTTGTTCTTAAAATATAATTTGTACTTACATATTTGAAAATTAAATGGCTCAGAGCAACCTCTAGAGTTATTGGGAACTGAATTATTTGGAGTCGAGTCAGTCTCAGCAGATGTAACAAAACACCCACAGTCCAAGGTCAATTAGATAGGAGTGTATTTCTCTCTAGGGCAGTAGATAGGTAGTCTGGGCAGTCAGGGAGCTCTGCTGTCTTCAATAAGTCTTTTCTGACTGATGCTGAATTCACACAGGAAGCTAAGTTTCTTCATTTGCCTAACAAAGGGTGTCGGGGGCCTAGCCTGGCCAGCTGGACCTTGCCTCTAGATGGCGCCTGGTAAAGTGCCAGAAGCAGCTACAGGTGGGCTGTGCCACGCCAGAGCGCATGCACCAGCACACCCGACTCGTGGCCGGCCAGGTGAGAGCTGTATGAGACACCTCGTGGCTTAGGCCCGGCGCAGCTATAAAAAGCCTCCATCT
>PVLC010015245.1:0-29470 GCA_004027655.1 Graphiurus murinus | reverse complement strand
CCCCAAAAAATGCAATGTAGGTTTTGTGCATTTCATTGTATGCATTTTTTTTTTGTTTTTTGTTTTTTGTTTTTTGTTTTTCGGTACTGGGGATTGAACTCAGGGGCATTCTACTTCCGAGCTACACCCCCAGCCATATTTTTATTCTTTATTTTGAAACAGGGTCTCACTAAGTTGGGAGGGCCTCACTAGGTAGCTGAGGCTGGCTGGGAACCTGGATCCTCCGGTCTCAGCCTCCCAAGTACTGGGATTACAAGTGTGCAGCATCAGGCCTGGCTCATCATGTGTAAATTTTATGTTAAAAAAAAAAGAGCTGGGAGCCTTGTTAAATTGCTAAGGCTGGCCATGAACCTGCGATTCTCCTGTCTCAACTTCCCAAGTACTGGGACTACAGGCAAGTGCCACCATGCCCAGTTATGTTGTTTTCTTTCTTATTTATTTATTTATTTATTTATTTATTTATTTATTTATTTGGTACTGGGGATTGAACTCAAGGACATGCTACCTGTGATCTGCACCCCTAGCACTTTTTATTATGAAACAGAGCCTTAATAAGTTGCTGAGGCTGGCCTTGAACCTGAGATCCTCCTATCTCACTCTCCCAAATACTGGGATGGGAGTGTGCTACCATGCTCGGCTATAACAACTATTCACATAATATTTGCATTTCATCAGGTATTAGAAGTCATCTAGAGATTATTTCAAGTTCTCATTACATCTCATCACAGGACATGACCTGAGGTTTTCTTTAGCTAACTACCCATTCACCACATCCTTTGATGTCTCGGCCTGCCATTCCCACCTCAGTTTGCACCTCCCAATACTTACTGATTGATCAGAGACACGCCCTGGAAAATACATGCAAACCACCTGTAACAAAGCCCGGCATCTAGTAGGCACTATGTAAGCATTGGCTGTTACTATCACTATTGCTGCTGTTGTTATCATTTGCAAAATGATGTAAAACAGAGAATACTCATGTGTATATGTGTATATATGTGTGTGGGGGAGGGATGAGAACACTAGGGATTAAACCCAGGGTGCTTTACCTCTGAGCTACACCCCCAGTCCTTTTTATTTTTCTCTTTAAAATAGGGTCTCAGCCGGGCGTGGTGGCGCATGCTTGTAATCCCAGCATTCGGGAGGCTGAGACCGGAGGATCCCTGTTCGAGGCCAGCCTCAGCTACCTAGTGAGGCATTCCGCAACTTAGTGAGACTCGGTTTCAAAATAAAGAATAAAAAATAGGGCTGGGGATATAGCTCGGAGGTAAAACGCCCCTGAGTTTAATCTCCAGTACCGCAAAAAAATAAAAATTAAAAAAATAAAATAGGGTCTCACTAGGTTGATGAGAGTCTCAATCCTCCTGCCTGCAATCCTTCTGTCTCAACCTCTCAAGTCCTGGGATCACAGGTGTGCACCACCACACCTGGCATGAGAATACTTACTTTTGCTAAGAGTTCACGCTCTGTCAAACACTGCTCTGGATGTGACCTCAGAGTCATTTGATTTAATCCCAACAAATACCTTAGAATCAGAGACTGCTGCCAAGCCCATTGTGCATAGGAGAAAACTGAGGCACACTTCAGTCCTTTTCTCAGGGACACAATGCAGAAGAAGGTAGAGTCACACAAGGAGCCCACAAGCACCCATCCTCCAGCCTCAGCAGTAATCAACTCAAGGCCATTCCTGCTTCATCTTGTTGTGGGATAACCCGGTCCCACACGTGGGTCCTTGGCATCCGTGATAAAAAGAATTTTAACACGTGCCATTTAGGAACAAAAAGTAGGAATTTATTTAGGAAAATAAGGGAAAGGGGAGAAAAACAGGTGAGCGGGCATCTTCCTGTCCTGATGCACTTCCCAGGTCCCAAGAGAAAGAGGCGTGGTTAACTTCTTCCTTTATAGGCTTTTAAGAGGGGTGGGCACAGAAGAGGTCTGGACCTCCTCCTTCTTCAGGTATTGGTGGGCGCAAATTGAGTCCTTCCTCTTTCTCAGGTTTCAAGATGGGTCTGCCCTTGGCTGTAAATTTCCAGTGTCCTTTGTCCTGGCTCTTAGGTGGGGGCAGGGCCTAAGGAACTTCCAAAGGTGGAATGGAGCCTGCCGCGCTTCAGTTTTAGGTGTTTATATTAAAGGGATATCTGTATTTTTCTTTCCCATTTGTCTCCTTCCTGCTTAATTATTTCTTCTATCCTACATCAATCTGGGATCTAAGCCAGGGGCCAATGTGCATGGCCTTACAGCCCCCTCTCCCTCCAACTTGCTCCTTTCTCCATCTGCCTCTCTCTGTAGATCTCTCTGGCTCTTCCAGACACTTCTGCATCTTTATCCTGCTCCTGGGTCTCTCTTTGCATCCTCTCGTGTCTGTCTGTCTGTCTCTCTCCTCTCTACCCTTCAACCAAACCTTGAGAATCTCAACTGAGAATATGGGATCCTGATGGGCATGGAGTATGGAACTGAACAGGTAGGATCCCGATGGGGTGGGGGGTGGGAGTGGGGGCACCTCTGGGATCTGTAGGGAGGGTCTAGGAGTCTGAACCTTATCTAAGTCAGGAAGAAAGGGAGGAGGGTGGCCATCACTGGATGCCCAAGGGACTAGATCAAGAAGTGGCACTTAGGGCCCAGGATATTGCCCCAAACATATCCTCAACCGAAGGTCAAAGTGAGCCTGGAAGGGTAAGACTCGGACATGAGGACCCAGAGTGAGAACCCCTGGAACTATTGTGCATGGGGAGGAGTCAGGGCTAAACAAAGGAGAGCAGAGAGCCAGGATCCCACCCTGTGGATAGGCAGCGCTTCAAAGGCAGCTCTTTTTTTTTTAAATTGGGAATTGAACTCAGGTGCATCCTACCTCCAAGATACACCCCCTAACCCTTTTATTTTTTTTATTTTGAAGCAAGGTCTTGCTAAGTTGCCAAGGCTGGCCTTGAACCTGCGATCCTCCTGTCTCAGTCTGCCAAACACTGGGATTCCAGGTGCTTGCCACCATGCCCAGTTTCAGACTGTCTTGCCTGGGCCCCAGCAGGTGGTGAGGAGCGAGAACAGGCAAAATCTCACGGAGCCCCACCAAGTGAGGTGCCATGAGGACTCCCATCTGTTTTCAGCACTCTTCTGTATTTCACATTAAACATAAACTCTTTGGAGTGGGGGGGGGGTAACTGGGGATTGATCTAGGGGCATTCTATCTCTGAGCTACACCCCTAGCCCTCCCTGTGTTTTATTTTGAAACAGGGTCTCACTAAGTTGCTGAGAGTCTCACTAAATTGCTGAGACCAGCCTCCAACCTGTGATCCTACTGTCTCAGCTTCCAAGTGCTGGGATTATAGGTGCGCCACCACACCTGGCTTCTCTTTTATTTTATTCTCACAGCATATTGATTGTTGAAGAAAACAGTTGTGCTTCCTAAGGACATCACAGATCCTTTGGATTTCCTGTCCTGCCATGCAGTTAGATCAAGAGGTATGTATGGTCCAGCTGAGGTTTGCGCTGGGTGCAAAAATGTTCAAAGCCTACGCTGCATCTTTACTGTTAGGTCCATCAGGAGACACAGCGCTGAGTTGTCTGTCATTGTAGTGTGAATTTCTGGGTGTTTTCTGCCTGACTCTTCCATTATAAAGTTGCCTGTTTTCTTTCTATCTCCAGGTGTTAGCAGCCAATGATAATCATCATCTAGGTCCAGAATTTTATTAGAGCTGGCAAAATGGTGATTTTTAAAACCCTGTCTTCTGTGTTTATGATCTGGAACTCTTCCATGAAGAACATCCCCTCATCAACTTCAGTTGCTCTGAGAAGCACAGAGATTAATGAATGAGGGAAACAGCTCACTCCCAAACCGGGCATGCTGGCACACCCCTGTAATCCCAGTTACTTGGGAGGTTGAGACAGGAAGATCACAGGTTCATAGCCAACCTCAGCAATACGAAGCCCTTGGCAACTTAGTGAGATCCTGTTGCCAAATTTAGAAAAATAAAATAGAGCTGGGGGTGTAGCTCAGAGGTAGAATGCCCCTGGGTTCCATTCCCAGAATGTATGTATAAATAAATAAATAAATAAATAAATAAATAAATAAATAAATAAATAAATAAATAAGGGACATAGCTCAGAGGGAAAAAGTCCCTGGGTTCAATCCCCAGTACCAAAAAAAAAAAAAAAACAAAACAAGCTAACCCCACCCTCCTGAGGTGGCCATCCAAAGGCAGCTGGTGTTGACATTTGTGTGTGTGTGTGCTAGACGGCAGCAGAGGGTACAGTCTTGGAAGCCAGGGCACAAGGACAATAGCAGAGCCTTGCGGGGCTGCTTCAAGCAGCCTGGCTCTGAGCGAGCTTCATATTTGGACTCCGGTTTCAAGAACAACTGTCGGAAATCCATTCTAGCAAAACGCCCCTCCAGGCAGTAGGAAAAGATGCGTGAAGTGTTCATCTTCAGGATTAGGAGCTTGTCTTGAGTTTTTATAGCCTTTCAAAACAATGAACCTTAAGAAATAAGCCAGGGAAGCTCCAGGGCTGTATCATTTACCTCCACTGATAACAATTAAGGGAGTCGGCACTAGTGTTCACACTTAGTCATTGTTTTATGACTTATGCAATTGACTAAGTGATATTTCACAAACTTTGTAAACAACTGGAGCAGCAGGGGTCCCTTTTTAAAGTTTATTTATTTGTTTATTGGTAGTCTTTTAACTCTATCAGCGGTTAGTTCTCGTCCGCATTATAGATTTTTGAACGTGGTAACAGGGACGTAGGTTATCACGGTATAGCGTTTGGTGAATTTTCATCCTCATCACATTTTCTGGACAATCACACACAAATACAATATGAAACATTCCTTATTCCTTTGGACCAGACAGCTTTGTAGAGCCTGGAATCAAGGAACACATCTGGAGTCCCCAGCTCCTTCATGGCAAACTTCCAGATCTCTTGGAGTGCCCAAGGGGTATGCTTCTTGAAGCCCCCTCCATGGACACACTTATGAATACTGAGGCTGTACTCTCGGGTCACCACCCCGTTGATGGCAGAACGGCCCTTCTTCTTGTCACCCTTCTTTGTAGGAGCCACTCTGTCCCACCCAATTTGGAAAAGAAGATTGCAAAGGATTGTGGGAGAAAAAGCCATGAGTCACAAGTAGCATTTTATTTTTTGATACTGGGGTGAAACCCAGGGGTATTTGTCCCAGCTATGCCCCATCCCTATCTTGTTTCTTTATTTTTTTATTTTTTTATTTATTTATATTTTGCCGTACTGGGGATTGAACTCAGGGGCATTCTACCTCCGAGCTATACCCCCAGCCCTATTTTTTATTCTTTATTTTGAAACCGAGTCTCACTAAGTTGCGGAGGGCCTCACTAGGTAGCTGAGGCTGGCGGCGAACCCGGATCCTCCGGTCTCAGCCTCCCGAATGCTGGGATTACAAGCGTGTGCCACCACACCCGGCTTGTTTCTTTATCTTGAAACAAGGTCTCTCTAAGTTGCTGAGGATGGCCTCAAATCTGCAAGCCTCCTGTCTCAGTCTCCCAAGTACTGGGATTACAGGCAAGCACCACCATGCTTGGCTTAAATTGTGTGTAGGGATGGCGGGTGGGGTGTTACTGGGGATTGAGCCCAGGAGCATTCCATCTCCAAGTTACATCCCCAGAGACTTTCTGATAGTAAAGCAGTTCTGTACCCTGGTTGTAGTGGTGACTGCTTAAACCTGTAGAACTATATCCCAGAGATACAGAAAAACAGAAAGAGACAGGGACAGAGAGGCGTGTAAAAATGATCACATCCCAGTAAGGTTGCAGCAGAGTGAATGGCATTGTACCGACGTCATTTTCCTTGTTTTGACAGTGAACTATCATTATGAAAGACTTTATCATTGGGGGAAACTAGGGGAAGGGCACTTGGTAACACTCTGGACTATTTTGTAACTTCTCCTGAGTCTTGAGTTATTTCAAAATAAAAGAAAAGTGTGTCTGGCACATCAGAAATTTTGTTCTGCTTTGTTTTTGAGTGGCCCTGCTGTCACCACCTTTGGTCTGTCTGCATGCATCTCATCCCATCTCATTCTGTTTTCAGTGTCCACTTTCTGGCCAGCTCTAATTACTGCAAAGTCAGTCATTGAGGCCCCTTCAGGAAGGTAAAAAAGCTTCCCAACTTAGGCATTGAAAGTTCCCAGCAAGCCACGCAGTGACACACGCCTGTGATTCCAGTACTTGGGAGGCTGAGACAGGAGATCACAGGTTCAAGGCCAGCCTCAGCAACTTAGTTTCAAAATAAAGAGGGCTGGGGGCTTGTATCTCAGAAGTAGAATGCCCCTGGGTTCAATCCTCAGTGCCAAAAAAAAAAAAAAAATTCTCAGAAGAAAGCTTCAGAGACACAGTGATAATTATGAATCATCTGTTATGTTATTTTCACAGCAGCCATTGTTTTTGATCACTTATGTAATTATCTAAACAGTGTTTCACAAACCGTGAGACTAACCAGGATGTGCAGGTCTTCCACACCTCCCTAACAGGAAAAGGATCCACCAAGTCTCTTAAGCGCCAGGAGACGCCTTGTTTTTCCAGAAGCCTGCCTAGTGGCCAAAGGCAGGAGAATCATGAGAACATATCTCTGCGGTTGCCTGTTTATGTGCAATGATATCCTGGACGATGATACAAGAAACTGACGCTCCTTTTTTAATTTTGCAGCATCAGAGGTTGAATTCAAGGGCACTCTGCCACTGAGCTACATCCCCAGTCATTTTTCTTTTTTCTTCTTCTTTTCTTATTTATTTATTTATTTATTTATTTATTTATTTATTTATTTATTTGCAGTACTGGGGATTAAACTCAGGGGCATTCTACCTCCGAGCTATACCCCCAGCCCTATTTTTTATTCTTTATTTTGAAACAGGGTCTCACCAAGTTGTGGAGGGCCTCACTAGGTAGCTGAGGCTGGCTGCGAACCCAGATCCTCCAGTCTCAGCCTCCCAAATGCTGGGATTACAAGTGTGTGCCACCACACCCAGCTTCTTCTTTTTTTTTAATTTTAATTTTTAATTTTTTGTGGTACTGGGGATTGAACTCAGGGGCATTCTACCTCAGAGCTATACCCCCATTTTTTATTTTGAAACAGGGTCTCGCTAAGTTGTAGAGAGCCTCACTAGGTAGCTGAGGCTGGCTGCGAACCCGGATCCTCTGGTCTCAGCCTCCCAAATGCTGGGATTACAAGCATTTGCCACCACGCCTGGCTCTCTTCTTTTATTTTATAGTACTAGGATTTGAACCCAGAGGCATTCTACCTCTGAGACATACCCTTTTTATGTTTGGTTTTGAAACAGGGTTGCCATCTCATTATATTGCTGAGGCTGTCCTTAAATCTGTGATCCTCCTGTCTCAGCCTCCCAAGTACTGGGATTACAGGCATGTGCCACTGCACCAAGTTTTGTTTGTTTGTTTGTTTTGTTTTCATTTTTGAGGCATAGTCTCTTTACCAGGTGAGAGATTATAAAATTATCCCTCATAACCTCAGTTCTTGCTTACCTGCTTGGAACGCATTCAAACAGAAAGCACAAATGGGGAATACAGGACGTTTATTTAGAGAAGTGAACACATCATCTGAGAAAGGCCACGAAGAGAAGGGAGAGTGTCGCGCTCCAGGGGAAAGGTCTGGAACAGGACTTTCCGGGAATGTAAAGCGTCCTGGGGCAAGGGGTTACCTTCCAGGAACTGGGTCTGCTGCTGTCCGTTTCCAGATACGGAAAGAGATGTGGGGTGTTACATGTGTGGGGTTTTTTCTTTTTTTTTTTAAGTCTTCCAACAATTTATTAGAAAGAATCTAGTCTTTAGAAAAAAAAAAAACCCACTGTTATGAACATAAATTGGGGTTTCTCAGTCTGGATTTAAGCTGAATCAAAAAAAGAAATTAAAAAAAACAATAGTGTATTAACATTTTTTCACTTATTTGTCGTACTGACAGTGCCAGTACAAATCTGGCCGCAATGTACAATCTACAGAGTCTCTAGCAACAATGTACAGCTTTCTTCATCCTCCATGCTAAGAGATGTAAAAGCTTCAGGGCCAAACAACACTTCCTGTCTCAGCCTCCCAAGTACTGGGATTACAAGCCTACGCCACCACTTCTGGCTTTATTTTTTATTTTTGAAACAGGGTCTCACTAAGTTATGGATGACCTTACTAAGTTGTTCAAGCTGGCCACAAACCTATGATCCTCCTGTCTCAGCTTCCCAAATCCTGGGATTACAAATGTGCACCACCACCCCCAGCTGGTGATTTCTTTTTTAAAAAATGGGTTTGAGCCGGGTGTGGTGGTGCACACCTATAATCTCAGTACTTGGGAGGGTGAGACAGGAGGATGGTTCATTTGAAGCCAGCCTCAGCAACTTAGTCAGACCCTGTTTCCAAATAAAAATAAAAATTGGGCTGGAGGTATAGCTTGGAAGTAGAATGCCCCTGGGTTCAATTCCCAGCACCACAAAAAAAAAGGGGGGTGGGGTGCCACCCAGGTAGCTCACACCTGTAAGCCCAGTACTTAGGAGACTGAAACAGGACAATCATAGTTTGGAGACCAGCCTCAGCAGCTTAGTGAGACTCTCAGCAACTTAGTGAGACCCTGTTTCAAAATACAAGATAGAATAGGGCTGAAGCTCAGAGGTAGAATGCCTCTGGGTTCAACCTTCAGTACCAAAATAATATTAAGATTAAGGTGACGATGACGATGACGACGACGACAGGGTTGTAGTTTTATCCTTGGAGATTAAGTACGGGTAAAAAATACTATAACCTCTTGGTCCCCGAGGGTGGTGAGTTGTGATGCTGATTTTGTGAGAATACAGCTGCAGAGAGGAAGGAAGTGACGGCTCCAGAAGATGACCAGGGTCACCTCAAACCACAAGCAAGCAGAGACACTGAGGTTGGCCTCTGTGACTTGTTCTGGCATTATCTTAGTAGCCACGTTGGAGGTGCGGCTTGCTGGATTCCGGTGGAGTGCACAGAGGGCTACACCTCCCCTCGCGCGGTCTATCCCCAGCTGAGGCTGGGGTGGGAAACGCTCCGCCCTTGCCCGCGTCCGCTGGAGCCCTGCCTTTCATCCGAGAGATCCAAGGTCAGGACAGAGAGGTGAGTGATGTGAGCATGCCAGGCCCTCTGCCTCCTCTGCTCGGTTTCTGGGGCCAGAGCAGAGTGCTGAATCGCCTCGGACACCCAGCCTTTAATTCTCTCCCGTATCTCACTGACCCCACGAGGTGGCAGTGTAGCGCAGTGGAGGCGCGCTTTCCTGAACTTGTGTGCGTGTTTGAGGGACAGGGGGTCAGTCCCTGTCTAGTGCCCAAAAGAGCAGCTGCCCGCCACAGCCCTTAGCATCTCTGAGCCTTTCTTTTCATCAATAAAGCTGGTGATAGGAGGGCCTACCGCATTGATTTTTTTTTCTTTTTTTTGATTCTTGGGATTGAAAACTGGGGAGCTCTACCTCTTAGCTACACCTCTAACCTAACCATGTGTGGGGTGTGTGTGTGTGTGCGTGTGTGTGTGTGTGTGTGTGTGTGTGAGAGAGAGAGAGAGAGAGAGAGAGAGAGAGAGAGAGAGAGAGAGAGAGAGATCTCTCAAGGAAGTAGATTAAACCCAGGTGCATTCTACCTCCAAGCTACGCCCCCAGCCCTTTTTATTTTTTGTCTTGAAACAGGGTCTCCATAAATTGCTGAGGGTCTCTCTAAACTGCTGAAGCTGACCTCAAACCTAAGGTCCTCCTGTCTCAGCTTCCATCTTTTGTTTCATTTTATTTATTTGTAGCACTGGGGATTGAACCCAGGGCTGTTCTACCTCTGAGCTACAGCCCTGTTTTATTTTTTATTTTCAAACAGGGTCTCGCTAAATTGCTGAAGCTCTCCTCAAACCTGCGACCCTCCTGTCTCAGCCTCCCAGGTACTGAGATGACACCAAACCCAGCTCCCATGAGATGTGGAAGAGATTAAATGAGTTAAGATTAGAGAAGAGCCTGGCACAAAATTAGTACTCTCTCAAAGGAAGGGTGATGATGGCGATAATTACCAACTCTGATATCCAACTAGTTTTGTTGTTTTGTTTGTGACTTTCTTCCCCTCTGGTCTCTTTATATCCACACCTCTCTGGATGATGTCTCTACTTTTTTCTCCCCATCCCCATCCCCATCCCCAGTCTGTAGGGGTCAGGAACTCTGTCACCTCCAGGGACCAGGCAGGAAATGTAAATACTGGGAAACTGCAGGCTGCACCAGGGGCGGCCAACACTCAGAGCCACCCTGGATTATGGCCCCAAGGAAATGTGGAGGGGGGAGTGGACGTGCGTAAGCGTGTGTGTGTGTGTGTGTGTGTGTGTGTGTGTGTGTGACGGGTGTAGTACTGGGGATTGAATGGGGTAGCAGGGAAGCATTCCACTTCCAAGTTATACCCCAGTCTTTTTCATTTTTTATTTATTTTTATTTGTTATTATTATTATTTTTTTCCGTACTGGGGTTTGAACCCAGGGGCATTCTACCTCCAAGCTACACCCCAGTCCTATTTTTTATTCTTTATTTTGAAACAGGTTCTCACTAAGTTTCGGAGGGCCTTCGATCCTCCAGTCTCAGCCTTTCAAGTGCTAGGATTACAAGCGTGTACCACCATGCCTGGCTTATTTTTTTATTTTGAAACAGAGTCTTGCCAGGAGTGGCAGAACACACCTGGAATCCCAGTACATGGGAGGCTGAGACTGGAGGATCACAGGTTCAAGGACAGCCTCAACAATGTAGTAAGACCCTCAGCAACCTAGCCCGAAACTGTTTAAAAAATAAAAAGGACTATGTGTGTAGCTCGGAGGTAGAATGCCCCAGGATTCAATCTCTAGTAACACACACACACACACACACACACACACACACACACACACACACACACAATAAATAAATAAATAAAGCAGGCTCTCCCTAAGTTGCTGAGACTGACCTCTAACCTACAATTCTCCTGTTTCAACCTACCAAGTACTGGGATTACAGGTGTGGGCCACCACGCCTGACTCGGGAACCTTCTTTTAATCTGTAAATTGGCAGGTGGACTTGTTACACAGGGTGGAGAGGGACAGATCCCGTTTTGAAATGATTCTAGGCACTGGATTTTCTCAAGTTCATGAAGTAAAGGTAAAGTCGTCCACAACCCAGCTGAGGTTTTCAGTTCTCAGAAATGTCTACACACCAATTCCCCACGCCTGCTTGGTCGACATCACATTTTGTCACATGTTGCTTCAGGTATTTGCAAGAGAATGATAATAAAAAATAAGAGATCACATTTATGAAGCACTTCCTACGTGCCAGGCACAGTCCTGCAGGCTTCCTACCATGAACTCACTGAACACTCCCAGCATTGCAGATGACAAGTACTACTGAGGCAGGATAGGACACAAAAGAAACAGGGGATGGCCGTGGGGGCGTGTGCACATCTGCTTCTGAGCTACACCCCCAGCCCTTTTGATTTTAAAACAGAGTCTCACCAAGTTGCTGGGGCTGGCCTCAAACCTGTGATTCTCCTTTCTCAGTCTCCCAAGGACTGGGATTACAGGTGTGTGTCGCCATGCCTGGCTAGAAAATAAAATTTTAATTTAAAGTTCCGCATACTTCTCCAGGTCCGTCACTCTCAAATTTCTAGTAAATCTGTCAGTCTACTTGTTGCACTGTTAATCATCCCACCAATAAACAGTTTAAGCAAAGAGAGATAGGATGTGTTGAGAAACCTATAATTAGGGGACTTTCCAGCGTTATCTATTGATCAGGTAATGGAGACCATGTCAGCCTGGGGATCCTGAGACAGACCAGACTGAAGTCATGCCTACACGCCTCCCATCCCCACCTGTTGCAAGTTTCCCTTTTGGGGGGAAGGGGAGACGTGGTGCTGGGGCTTGAACTCAGGGGCATTCTACCACTGAGCTACATCCTCAGCCCTATTTTATTTATTTTTATTATTTTTTTAAAGCAGGGTCTCACTAATTTGTGGAGGGCCCCACTAAGTTACTGAGGTTGGTCTTGAACCCACGATCTTCCTGTCTCAGTCTCCCAAGTTCTCCCCCTCCTCTCTCTTTCTCTCTCCCTCCCTCCCTCCCTCTTTTGTGCTGCTAGGGATTGAACCCAGGGGCATCCTACCTCTGTTCTACACCCTCAGCCATATTTTATTTTTTAGTTTGAAACAAGGTCTCTCTAAGTTGCTGAGGCTGGCCTCAAACCTGAGATCCTCCTGTCTCAGCCTCCCAAGTACTGGGATTACAGGCATGCATGTGCCACCATGCCAGACTTGCAATAGTCTTTGTTTGACCCCAAAGGGCATCTCTCACTCTGGAGATGGCAGCCTTATCCCTTGAGTGTGGATTCTTTGCTTTCCTAAATAAATGTCTGCACCTCTGCCGACTCCAGCTGAAGTTCTTCTCTATCACATATATCAAGGACCCCCTGGTCCTGAGTGGAGTCCCCTCTAAGAACTCCTGGGGACCCTCTGGAGACATCTCTGCTCCCACGACACCATCATTATCCTCATTTTACAGACGAGAAACCAAGGTACAAGGTGACCTGCCCAAGCTCACCCAGCTAGCGAGTAGAGATTTAAACCCTGACAGTCTGGGTCCCAGAGTCTGTCTCTTAATCACAGTAAAACAATTACGGTTTCAGAATTGTTTCTGTGCCTGTAAGTGAATTGTTCTTACAGGCACGAGTTTTTCTCTCCTGGCCTTTGGTCTGTGTGGGATCAGGCTGTGTTCTCTGTGACAGTCCCTGCGGTGGTGGTGTCATCTCTGCTAGGCAGGAGGGAGCTCTGACTCCCCCTCCCAAAGTTTCTCTCTGTATCCTCCTTACTTCTGGAGAAGACCCCTGGATGGCCTCAGCAGTACCAGCTTCTCTTCTGGGACAGGAGCAGAAATGGAAGCCAGCCGTCCCCTCCCCCAGCTTTGTGAACTTTTCTTTTCTCTGGGGGAGAAATACAGGAGATTGATTCCAGATGCATTCTACCTCCAAACTACACCCCTAGTCTTATTTTATTTTCCTAGTTTGAAACAGGATCTCACTCAGCTGCTGAGAGTCTCGATAAATTACTGAGGCTGTCCTGGAACCTGCACTCCTCCTGTCTCAGCCTCTCCAAGGATTGCAGGTATATGCCACTATGCCTGGCCTTTGTGGGGTTTTCTTATTGGTACCCCCCATTGCCAGCATGCAGGATGGACAGCATTTCTCTCTGAGGGAGGTGATCTGCCCTAGACAGCTCAACATCATTGAATAAGACAGGGTGGGCTCTTTTCCACCCGGAATCCATCAACCCAGACCTAAGGGTTTTCCCAGGAACCACAAGGGCTGCAGTGGGGGCCCCTGCAGAAAAGTGGAGACTGCCTCAGGGCCTGGAGGCAGATGACAGTCCTAAGCAGGTGACCCGCACCTGCTGAGTCCACATTAATGGCTTTTTGGCTCAGCTGCCCTGGGGTGCAGGAAGGAGAGGGGCCTGTTCCTAGGGCCTTGTCTGCCTCCCGTCCGCCCAGTGAGAGCCTGGCAGAGGCCTCAGGTGAGCCGGAGTGGGCTGGGAGTGCCCTGGCCCCCATGACCCCTGTCCCTGCTGGACAAGCACACCTGTCCAATGCCCTGCTGTATTGCCTGAATACAAGAGAGAAATATCAGAGATAGGCCCTGAAGCCCAGGGGCTCAAATTCACTTCTGCTTTGCTGCAAATGCTGTGAATTTTTCTCGGCCTCTGTCTCCACCCTCCTTTTTTTATTTTTCTTTCTTCCTTTCTTTCTTTCTTTTTTTTTTTTTTTACTGATGATTGAATCCAGAGGAGTTCAACCTCTAAGCTAGACCCCAGCCCTAGTTTGTTTTGTTGTTGTCTGTGGTATTAGGGATTGAACTCAGAGGCATTCTACTTCTGAGCTACACTCCCAGCACTTTTTATTTTTCGCTTTGAAACAGAGTCTTGCTAGGTTGTTGAGAGTCTTGCTAACCTGCTATCCCTCTGTCTCAGCCTCCCAAGTACTGGGATGACAGCTGTGTACCACCACACCCAACAGTGTCATCTATCCTTTTGCCCAGACTTCTCACTGTATTTTTTACTCTCTCCTGTTCTCTATCCGTCCATTTCTGTTCATGCATCTCTGTCTTCCACCTCAGTCTTTCTGTGACTTTGCATAAATTACTTAACTGTGCCTCAGTTTCCTCATCTGTCAAAGTTCATAAGAGCATCTACTTCATAGTGCTATAGGAGGATAAATGAGTTGTAGGTTGAGCATCTTTAATCAGAAAATCTGGGCTGAGGAAGTAGTTCAGTGGTACTTGCCTAGTGTGTGTGAGGCACTGGGCTCCATCCCCAAGACAGAAAAAGGAAAATGGAGGACAGGAAGTTGGAAGAAGAAGAGAAAGAGAAAGAGAAGACGGAGGAGGAGGTAGAAGAGGAGGAAGAGGAGAAAATCTAGCTTTGCCAGGTGGTATACACTTGTACTGCCAGTTTTTGGGAGGCTGAGACTGGGTTTGCAGCCAGCCTCAGCTACTTAGTGAGGCCCTCCACAACTTAGTGAGACCCTGTTTCAAAATAAAGAATAAAAAATAGGGCTGGGGGTGTAGCTGGGAGGTAGAATACCCCTGGGTTCAATCTCCAGTTCTGCAAAAGAGAGAAAAAAAGGAAGGAAGGAAGGAAGGAAGGAAGGAAGGAAGGAAGGAAGGAAGGAAGGAAAGAAGGGGTGCAGGACACATCAGTAAGCAAGGCCAAGGCACAGGTTAAGACTTATTTAAGAACAGAAAAGGAGTGTGAGTGACCCTCACCTCTCAGAGAAGAAAAGAGCAGCGATACAGTCAGGTTTTGAGCTCTCTGAATATATATATGATTTTAGTGTGCATGAGGAGGGGGGATCCTAAGCAGGTGAGCCATTGTTTAATTTTGCTGATTTGGCCAGTGTGGTGGCAAAAACTTGCAATCCCAATATTTGGGAGGCTGAGACAGGAGGGTCGCAGGGTCAAGGACAGCCTCAGTTACTTAGTGAGGCCCTGCTTCAAAAAAAAAAAAAAAAAAAAAAATAGGGCTGGGGGCTCGGAGGTAGAATGCCCCTAGTTTCAACCCCTAGTGCTACAATTTTTTTTCTGATTTGGAAATGTTTATAAACTTCCTCCTTGGAGATCAAGTCTCTTGGCAGCTGGCCTTTGTGGCACATGCCTGTAATCCCAGTACTTGGGGGGCTGAAACAGAGCATGACAGGTTTGAGGCAATTTAGTGAGATCCTCAGCAACTTATCTAGACCCTGTTTGAAAAATTAAAAAAATAGGGCTGGACATGTAGCTGAGAGAAAAAATGACCCTGGGTTGGGTTCAATCCCGAGTATAATAGTAGTAGTAATAATAATAATAATAATAATAATAATAATAGATTTCTGGGATACTTAATAAACTCCTTATCTGTGTCATTTCATTTTGGCCTCCGTCTGTGTCTTTCTTTCTGTCCTCTACCTCAGTGTCTCTGTCTCTCTGCCAGAGGAAGAGAGATTGGCAGGGCCAGAGGAGGACAGAGACATTGATTAGAGAGAGATAGAGATGGGGAAAGAGAGACAATGACAAGGAAAAAAGAGGCAGAGATGGAGTCAGACACACACACACACGCACACTTGTACACTCAGCCTTACTGCGGAGTCAGGTCTTGGGCAGGCAGTGAGAGAACAGGACTCCCAGGAGATAAAAGTCAAGAAAAACAAAATCTAGACCCCCCCCCTCCCAAAAAAGGAAGGTGGTTCCATGTTGTTCAGCAGACCTGAACACAAACAATTAAATGCAGAGGAGTGGAGCCAAGATGTCAAGATTTCTGTGCACCAGCCATAGACCCGCCGGCTGTTGCCATATACAGATCAGGGAGCAAACAGAACAGTCTCATGACTTCTGGAAGTTAACAGCCGCAGGTGACTGAGTAACTAAATCATGAAACATGGGGACTTTCTTCATTGGATAATGTCTACACCAAGGGGCTTTAATCATATATAAGCCCTATGCTCAGCACCAATACCAGCTCCCCCTCTCGGGACCCCTCCCCTGCTACTCTCTTTGAAGGATCGAGTGGACTCTGGGGAAAGGCGGCGTGCAATTGACGTGGGTGGCCCGGGCTACACTCGGGCAGTGCCAGAGGCGCTGCTGTACACTGCAGCCTGCCAAGGCCCCTAGGAGTGATCTATCTCTCCACTTCCTTGTTCTTTTACAATAAACATTCTACTTTCACTTTCCTGGTGTCTGCGGATTTCATCCCTCAACTCTGTAAGACAAGGACCCCATTAAGAAACTCGCTATCATTATCACGGTCACCTGCAAGCTTGGCCATGTCTGTGTGGCTCTGTGGTCTACCCACTCCCCGGGTGATCTCATCCTGCCCCGTTGCTCTAAACACTACTCTGGGCCAGCCAATGACGTCAGCTGTCCTCTCCAGCCTGACCTCCAACCACCTGGGCACCCCACCCAGCCCCCTCCCAGGGCTGCAGCGCCCGGCCTCAGGGTTCCCTGCCCCTCTTCTCTCACCCCCACTTTCCCCATCTGCCAGTGCACTGGCTCCACCTGCAAAAGGAGGCCCCGAGTCCACTCCTTTCTCCTCTCCTGGACTACAGCACCTTCCCAGTGGGCTACTGCCCCCTCACCCCCCATGATCCCTCTCCATGCAGGATGTGTTTGAAAAGTAAACTAAACTGGGCATGGTGGTGCACGCCTATAATCCCAGTACTTGGGGGGTTGAGACAGGTGGTTTGCAGGTTAGAGGCCAGCCTCAGCAATTCAGCAAGACCCTTGGCAACTTAGTGAAACTCTGTTTTAAAACAATTTAAAAAAAAAAATTAAAAAGGACTGTGGTGCTGTCTTCTATTCTGGAAACTGACTGTTCCAGACCCTTTCTCTGGAACATCCCTTTATCACAAGCTATACGTCTACTTCCCCAAATAAACCTCTTATATACTCCTAAAAGGGAGGTGGGATTGGGTCTAGCTTGGAGGTAGAATGCCCCTGGGTTCAATTCCCAGTACCACAAAAGAAAGAAGGAAGGGAGGGAGGAGGGAGGGAGGGAGGGAGGAAGGAAGGAAGGAAGGAAGGAAGGAAGGAAGGAAGGAAGGAAGGAAAGAAAGAAAAATTCAGATCATATCACTCCCTCTACCCTTGTGCTTAAAATTCATTGCACTATAGCCAGGCATGGTGGCGCACGCTTGTAATCCCAGTACTTGAAAGGCTGAGACTGGAGCATCTGGGTTCACGGTCAGCCTCAGCTACTTAGTGAGGCCCTCTGCAACTTAGTGAGACCCTGTTTCAAAATAAAGAATAAAAAAAATAGGACTAGGGGTGTAGCTTGGAGGTAGAATGCCCCTGGGCTCAATCCCCAGTACCGCAATAAATAAATTAATTAATTAAATTAAAAATAAATAAATAAATAGGGCCAAGGGAGGATGTACCTCAGTGGTAGAATGGCCCTGGGTTCTATCCTTAGTAACACACACACACACACACACACACACACACACACACACACACACACACACACTTGTTGCATTTAAAATACAACCTAAAGTTCTTAGCTCAGGCATTTTCTGGCCCACCCCTCCCAGAGCTTGGTTTCCCGTGGAACACACAACACTCACCTGCCTAGACCAGCTCTTCCTCCTCCTCCTCCTCCTCATCCCTCTCTCAGATTAAATGTTGCCTCCTGGGAGACTCCCCAACCACTACTTTATATGATAGACCTCATAGGTTTTCTTTATTGTCGGTGTCCCCCGCTAGGACAGGAGCCCCAAGAGCGAGACGACCTTGACTGTTCCATCTGTGCCCACAGCCCTGCGCTTGGAACGTGGCAGCCATGCCATTGTTCTTTACTGACTTCCACTCTGCTCGCTGGGTGCCTAGCTGTCCCTGGCACCCTGCAGAGGCGCTTCACTTTCCCAGGCATTGGCTGTTGGAATCCAACCTGGGAGTGAGAGGAATGTTTACCCAGATTCTAAGGGTGAGGAAGTAGAGAAACTGAGGCTCACAAGGGTGTCCTCACCTGGCCAAGGTTCCAAAAGGAAGTACATTTTTGCTGTTGTTGGTCCTGGGGATTGAACCCAGGGGCATTCTACCTCCGAGCTATACCCCCAGCCCTATTTATTTTTCATTTTGAAATAAGATCTCACTAAACTGCTGAGGGTCTTGCTAAATTGCTGAGGCTGGCCTTGAACCTGAGATCCTCCCATTTGAGCCTCCCAAGTACTAGGATTACAGGTGTGTGCCACCAGACTGGATTCCAAAGGAAGTACTTGAAGCAGGCTGACTTTGAACCCCAGGGACATTAGCTGAGGAAGAGCAGGTAGGAAAGGAGAAGAAAGTAAGTAGGAAGGGAGGATAGGAAGGGAGAGGGAGATTGATTCAATGAAACAGAGAATAAGAGAAGGAACATGAAAAAGAATAAGAGAGAATGAGAGAAAGAACAGAGGGAAATGAGAGAGAGAAAGCAGAAAAAGAAAGAGGGAAACCTGGTATGGCGGCACATGCCTGCAATCCTAGTACTTGGGAGGCTAAGACAGGAGGATCCCAGGTTTGAGGCCAGCCTCAGCAATTTAGTGAGACCCTGTTTCAAAATACAAAATAAAAAGGGCTGAGTATAGCTCTAAGGCATAATCCCCAGTACCAATTAATAAATTAATTAATTAGCTTTTTAATTAATTAATTTTAAAAAGAAGAGGGAATGGAGGTGGAGTAGGCAGGGATCTGCTCCCTGAGTCCAGGCTTCCACCCCTTCTGGGCCCCTGGCTGCCACGAGGCATAGAAGCCACCTGAGAGATCTGAGCAGGAAGTTGGCAGCACCTGACCCCTGGAATGTGCTTCCCGAGGGGCAGGCCAGCCCAGACTGAGGATGCTTATAAGCCCGTGGGGTCTACCGTAGGAGGCAGCTGGCAGGAGCGCAGCTCAGCGGCAGAGTCCAGAAGCCCAGAGGCAGCAGGTAAGCAGCCCAGTAGTCTCCACCTACAAGCCTGGCAGTTTGGGCCATCTCTCTCCTTCTGCAGCTCCATGTCACTGCAATTCCCACCCTCAGGACCTTCTGTCCCCACACCTCCTATCCAAATAGGTGTCTCACTCTCCCTTTAGTTACAAGTGCCTCTTCGTTCTCTCTCTGACTCTCAGCCTGTCTCTATTTGTCTCTCAAATCCCCTGTCTCTGGGGTTCTGAGTCTTCCTGGGTCTTCCATCTGTCCTGGGGGGTCCAGGCCTCCCTCTTCCTCCTCTCACTCTTCACAGACGGTTAGGCGTTTTCTCTATACTTTCCTCTCCTCCCTCTTATCTCCACCCCCTGCCCACCCCCTCTCTGACTTTCTCCCTAAATTGTTCTCTTTAGAATCTGAGTCTCCAACAGGGTAGGGGGTGGTGGGTGGTAAATATCCCTGCCTGCCCAGTGACATCCCAGGAGGCCAGCAAGGAAGGAAAGAAAAAGGAATGGGAAGATATGCGCTGGAGGTCCCCAGAGTCACCTGAGTCCCCGTCCTCATTTCCAGGTGCAGACATGATGGTCTCAACTGGAAGCTCCTGGGGCTGGTTCCTGGGATTCCTCCTCCTTGGGGTCACAGGTATCTGCGTGCACTGGCTTCCTGGGGCACAGTGTTTCTACTAAGCAGGCGTGATTCAGGGTGCTCCTGCTGTGACTCTAACTCCACTTGTATTGATGGCATCGCCCAGTGCTGTGGTTGCATGTGTGTAATCCCTTACGTCTGGGTGATTTTGTGTGCAGCAGTGTGACGGGGTGTGTGGTTATGTCTGAAGGAGGTGGCGTGTTACTGGGTAAGCTGCTCTGAGTTTGTGCCTCTGCATATCCGGGGGAGTGACAACGTGGTGAGGATGTAGGGACAGGGGAAGCCAAAGGTGCAGCTCAGTGGAAGACAGTGCTTCTGCTGCTGAGGAGCTGTGCCTGCCTCCTGGGCCTCCAAATCTTGGATCCCAGGGACCCCACATCTTGGGACTGAAGGATGGTGCTTCTGTGCATGGGCTATAGCTGGGTGTGACTGTGACAAGGCTGGGGGGCGGGGGCGGGGATAAGACGTGGCTCAGGAGCCGCAGACCTGGACCAAGCTCCCCCAGTTGCTGGCTGTGTGTGTCCCTCTTCGCCTCCTCCTGCCTGGGTGGGGTCCGCTTGCTCTGGGAGACCCTAGAATGATGCTACTATGTGGGTCCTGGAAATGGGTCGTAACTCAAAGCTGAAACCCTCCGGAAAAATCCTCTTATCTTTTATGAGCTGATCCCAGCTCCATAGGCTTTAACTCATCCCAAAGCACCTGACCCCACCTCTAAGCCCCCTGCTACCAGAGAAGCCCCGTCCACACCTTACACCGTGATTGTCCGAGCCTGCCCCTCAGCCAAGATTCTGGGCTGACCATGCCCCTGAACAGTGATTCCCGCCCTCTACCGCTGACTCCTCCCCCAGGACCCATGATTCCGCCTCCAAAGCCCTGACCACGCCCCTACACTCCGATCCTGCCCTGCAGGAGTCCTGGTCCTGCCTCCTGAACCTGTCCTCAGCCACGGCCCCGCCCCTGAAGCCCTGACTTTGCTCCCCCTCACTGAGACCTTGCCCCGAGGGGCCCTCAGCCCGCCTCCAGGGCCTGTCCCCATCCATAGCTGCACCCCAAAAGTCCTAACCACGTCCCTGCACTAAGACACCACCATCCCGCCCCAAGAATCCTGGGCCCGCCTCCTAGGCCTAAACCCCAAAAGCCCATCCTTGAAGCCCTGACCCCAACCCTGTGGCCCGGGCCACGCCCCTGCAGTGAAATGACATCCCCAGGAGCCGTCAGATGCTTCAGGCCTGTCCCCAGCCATGCCACTGCCCCTGAACTGACCACGCCCCTTTACTGAGGCCCCACCCAGGATCCCTGGGCCCGCCTCCTAGGCCTGACCCCGCCCCCTGCGGCTCTGACCCCGCCCCTGCACTGAGGCCCCGCCCCCAGGAGCCCTTGGGCCGGCTCCCAGCCCTAACTCCGCCTCCAGGATCCCTTGCCTCCGCCTCTGCCTCCTGGGGCGCCAGCCACATCACGTACGGCGAGGATTGCAGCCCACACTCGCAGCCCTGGCAGGTGGCACTGTTCAAGGAAGATGAATTTTTCTGCTCCGGAGTCCTGATACATCCCCAGTGGGTGCTGTCTGCCGCACACTGTTTTCAGGCGTGAGTACAGGGCGGGGCTGGGACCGGGATGTGGCCTCAGCTGAGGGGAGGGGCCTAGTGTGGGCTCCGCGCGGGGGTGGGATGTGACCTTGGCTCTGCAGGAGCAGCTGAACCTGGGCCTGGGGAGTCCCGAGGGAGGGTCAAAGCAAGCGGGTGCTGTTGCTTTGGCAACTCAGAGAGGCCGGGGTTGGGATCCCAGCTCAGTGACTAGGTCGCTAGAGAACCGAGGCAAGTTCCGGTCCCTAGGTTGCTGGGCATGATGATCAGTGACCCGCAACTCGGCGCTTAGCGGCGACGACGGGATGCGGGATGAGTTAGGGAGCGGATCTGAGGTCAGGCGGACCGTGAGAATGGTGCTTAGGTGACCCTGAACTTCTCTGCTCTCCTGTCCTCAGCTCCTACACCGTGGGGCTGGGCCTGCACAGTCTGGAGGCCAGCCAAGAACCCGGCAGCCTGATGGTGCCGGCCCAGCTCTCCATCCAGCACCCAGAGTACAACAAGCCCTTTTTCGCCAACGACCTCATGCTCATCAAGTTGAACCAGTTGGTGCCCCAATCTGACACCATCCGGAACATCAGGGTGGTCTCCCAGTGCCCGACACCTGGGGATTCCTGCCTCCTCTCTGGCTGGGGTCTGCAGGAGAACGGTGAGCAGGTGGGGGTGCACGTCTGCCCTCTCTGGGGGGTTCCCCACCAACCTGGCTGACCCAGAGCTCTGTCCCAGGCCGGCTGCCCAGACTGCTCCAGTGTGTGAACATCTCAGTGGTGTCTGAGGAGGTCTGCAATGAGCTCTACTCCCCCCTGTACCACCACAGCATGTTCTGCGCAGGTGGAGGACAGGACCAGAAGGATTCCTGCAATGTGAGAGATGGGAGCGGGGCAGGGAGCACAGACTCAGGGGGAGATGGAGAAGGGGTGACAGGGACAGAGAGGTGAAAAATAGACCGGGGAGACAGTGACAAAAGGAGGGGGGTGCAGACACAAGTAGATACCAACGAGAAAAACAGGCAGAGCACGCCTGTAATTCCAGTACTGGGGAAGCTGAGACAGGAGGATGGCAGGTTCATGACCAGCCTCAGGTACTCAGTGAGGGCCTCTGCAACTTAGTGAGACACTGTTTCAAAATAAAGAATAAAAACTAGAGCTGGGGGTTGTAGCTTGGAAGTAGAATGCCCCTGGATTCAATCCCCAGTACCGCCAAAAGGAAAGAAAGAAGAAAGGAAAACAGAGGTGGAGAGAAAGAGAAACAGAGACAGGGAGGCAGAAACACACACAGAAATAGACCCAGTAAGAAATAGATTCAAGGAGATGAGACACAATGAGAAATAGGAAAAACGCAGAAGATACAGAGACAGAGATATGAGCCATAGGGGGAGATGAAGGAGAGACCAACCAATAGCAGCCAAAGAGGAGCAGCCTGCTATGAGGAGGGTCCGGTTCTAGCATGGAACCTCCAAGACTCCTGGTGGTTGGTTTTGTTTTTGTCTTTGTTTCCCAGTCTCATTTGCTTCTTCTCTGATCCCACATCTAGCCCTACCTCTCAATGTTTTGGATTCTGACTCTCACCCCTTCCCCCTCTCTCTCCACAACAGGGTGACTCTGGGGGACCCCTGATCTGCAATAGGTCCCTCCAGGGCCTCGTGTCCTTGGGACAAGCCCAGTGTGGCCAGCCTGGCATGCCAAGTGTCTACACCAACCTCTGCAAATTCACCAACTGGATACAGAAAACCATCCAGGCCAGTTAGCCATGGGGACTGGGACCCATGACACTGACCTTCCTCCTGCAGGGGTCCAGACCATTAGCCACCTCCTCCCTCAGGCCCAGGGGTCCAGGCCCAGCCCTCCTCCCTCAGACCCAGGGGTTCAGGACCCAGCCCTCCTCCCTCAGACCCAAGGGTCCAGGCCCAGCCCTCGTCCCTCAGACTCAGTGGTTGGATCCCACCTGGAGATGGTTCCTGTGCACAGCGCTGCCTGGTGGCCCCGTGTGGACACAGCCTGACCAATGTTAAAGTTGGTTTTTCACCTGTTGTCCGCTTCCCTTAGATCCTAAAGTAAAGTGTAAGCGCAGTGCAGGTTCTGTTCAAAGTGTCCTCTTTGCTTCCCTTCCCATTCAAGGGTTCCAGAAAATAGATTTCCTCCTTGAGTCTCGTTTTCACATCTGGGAAAGGGGAGCTTTGACCAGGAGATTGCAGGGTTCCACCAGAGGGAACATCCCATACCTGGGAGGTTAAGAGTAACCAATTCCGTGCGGGTTGTCCAGTTTCTGAAAAGTGAAGTCAGCAAATCATGAATTTATAGGGTTTCTTTTTTAAGTTGAAAAACCATTTATTTCACTGGGGGGGAGAAAAGGTGATCCAACTCTATAGGTCTATCTAGTCTTTGGGCCAAAAGAAACCCAGGAGCAGTGAGGCTCTCTTGGGGGTCCATTCCCAAATCCTATGCCTGCTGCAGGCAGGGGGGGAGGAGAGTGCAGCCCGCCACAGTCTCTGTGGGCCTGGAGGTCTGCCAGGAGAACAAAACACAAATGGGAAGCTATGGAAGTACTGAACAACAGGAAGAACAGGAAAATGGGCGGGAGGGAGGAAAGGGGGAGGTCTGAACTTAGCAAGGGAAATTAAGGTCCATGATTCTAGGGAGACCAAATGCACAGAGCTGAGCACGTCCTGGAGATGCGGTACCATGAGGGGTGTATTCTCATGCACAACTGCAGCTCGGGATTTCAGCCCACACACATCCTACCTCAAAGGTTAAAAGACAGAATTCAGCGCCCGATCCGCATACCACTCCCTCTCATGCAGGGCCATGTTGTACAGGAGTTCTGCGCTGCTGCTGAAGCTGGGGGCAGCTCACTCTCATGCCCGTAACCATAGCCCTCTCCAGCAGTGGGGCCTGGGCCTGTAGCATGATGCAGGAGGCTCTGATCCCGCCAATAAAATGAAGTGGTAGCTGCAGTAACAGCAGCAGCTCCTGAGGTCGGCCACAGGTGTCTATCTTAGGGATGGAGAGAGTTGGAGGTGAGATGACTGATCATGGCTGTGTTCTGGACTTGTGGCAGCTGGGACAGGGTCTGCTCTTCCTAATTATACACAGAGGCAGCTGCAGCCGCCACTGGCTCATAGGACCAGGGAGCACGGCAGCGCTTGCAGTAGGCATCAAGTGGTCCATTTGCATTTTGATACGATTCCCCATAGCTCATGGCATAAGGTGTACACGCTGTTCCATATTGCTCATTTATGTTGCTCAGTTAAGTCTGCCACACAGCCAGAACGATCTATTGGACACTCTTTGCACCATTGGCTCTCTTCCCACACCGATAGCAGCCGTTCTGGTCTCCCATCCCGGGCGCAGTCCTAAGCCGGCTGGAGGACAACGGCACATACATTCGTTTGCCTTGAAACTTTGTTATCCAGACCCCTGATGGCCTCCATGGCATCCTCTGACGGCCCCATGTGTACAAAGGCATAACCTCTCACAGTGTCACATTCGATGACAGGACCATACTCCTCAAACTTGGCCCGAAGCTCCTTGTTGGTGCAGGTGGGACTGATGTTGCCCACATGCAACTTCGTTGAGGTTTCACTCTTATTCTTGTTGACTTCCACATTAATATTCACCCCATGATGCTCACAGTGCAGCAGGCTGCGTGTAGCTTCCTCAGCCGCAGTTTTGTCTTCTATATGCACGAGGCTGTGGTTCTTAACATGTCACATTCCAGCACCTTCCCATACTGCTCAGTGAGTGAGGGAATCGCTCAGTCTGCAGCCTCCCTGGGCAGGTTTCCAGTGAACGGTTCCACCATCTTTCCAGCCACACAGAAATCAGCAGGATCGCCTCCGTGAGGCATGGACACTTATGACAGAATGCTAAAATGCAGGGTTTCTTGCTTAGTTTAACTATCCAGGGTTGTTTTGTTTGTTTGTTTGTTTGTTTGTTTGTAGTGCTTGGGATTGAACCCAGGGGATTCTACCTCCAAGCTACAACCCTGGTTTTTGTTGTTGTTGTTGTTGTTGTTGTTTTAAACAGGGCATTGCTGGATTTCTGCGGCTCTCCCTGCATTTATGAGGCTGTCCTGGAATCCGAAATCCTCCTGTCTCAGCCTCCCAAGTACTAGGATTACAGGCGTGCACACCATGCCCAGCTAACTATTCAGTTTTGGTTACCTATATTGCTCCTGTCTTCTTAACTGCATTTTAAGAATGTATCATTTGTATCTGCCTCAGGATTCTGCTGCTGTAACTGAAAGCCAGTGGGAAGAATTGTGGGAAAGACCTCTATGAATGAGAGAGAGGCCTCAGGGACAGAGATAGAAAGGACTCAGTGACAGAGGGAGGAGGACCCAGAGCCAGAGATAGGGGGACCCAGGGAGGGAGGGGCAGAGATGGGGACCCAGGGACAGAGAGAGTGGGACCCAAAGATTGGGGGGACCCAGGGTTAGAGAGGGAGATCCAGAGACCAAGGCGGGGGGGGGGGGGCCAAGGACAGAGAGAGGAAGAGCCAGGGACAGAGGAACTCAGAGGCAGAGAGGGGGAATGAGGGACAAAGAGGGGACTCAGGGACAGAGGGAGGGGGACCCAGAGACAGAGGGGGAACCCAGGGACAGAGTGGGGATACTTAGAGACAGGAGGAAACTAGGGTCAGAGAGGTGGGGTCTGGGGACAGAGAGGAGAGTCCCTGGGTCAGGGACATTATATTGAATGGGGAAAATAATTTCCTCTAAAATCAAGAATGAGACAAGGGTATCTACTCTTACCAGTCTTATTCAATATAATACTGAAATTTTAGCCAAAGCAGTTCAGCAAGAGAAAAACAAAAGGGATGTCAATAGGAAAGGAAGAAGTCAAATTATCCCTATTTGTAGATGATATGATTCCACCAAAGACTGATGGGACTGACAAAGGTAGTAAAGACAGCAGGATACAAAAGTCAACATGCAAAAGTCAGTAGCTTTTCTATACACCAATAATCAACTCACTGAGAAAGAAAAATGGGGAGAACAATCCCATTCACAACAGCCTCAATAAAATAAAACATCTAGGAATAAACCTAACCATTGAGCTTAAAGACCTCTACAATGAGCCAGGCACAGAGGTGCATGCCTATAATTGCAGTACCTGGGAGGCTGAGACAGGAGGATAGCAGCTTCGAGGCCAGCCTCAGCAACTTGGTGAGGCCCTCATCAACCTAGTGAGACCCTGTTTCCAAATAAAAATAAAATAGGGTTAGGGGTGTAGCTTGGAGGTAAAATGTCCCTGGGTTCAATCCCCAGTGCCAAAAATAAATAAATAAATAAATAAATATAAAATAAAAAAATAGTGGCGCATGCCTGTTATCCCAGTACTTGGGAGGTTGAGATAGGAGTATCAAAGATTTGTGAGACCAGCCTTAGCAATTTAGCAAGATCCTGATTCAAAAAAAAAAAAAAAAAAAATGTCAGGCATGGTGGCACACACTTGTAATCCCAGGACTTGGAAGGCCAAGACAGGAGGATTGTAAGTTCAAAGACAGCCTCAGCAAGTAATGAGACTCTCATCAACCTAGCAAGACCCTGTTTCCAAATAAGAAATAAAATTGGACAGGAGATGTAGCTTGAAGGTAGAATGCTTCTTGGTTCAGTCCCCAGTACCTGCCCCACACAAATAAATAAATAAACAAATAAATAAATAAATAAATAAATAAATAAAGCCAGGTGTGGTGGTGCACACTTGTAATCCCAGCACTTGGGAGGCTGAGACAGGAGGATGGAAAACAGCCTCAGCAAGTAGTGAGAGTCTCATCAACCTCGTGAGACCTTGTTTCAAAAATTTAAAAAAAAAAAAAATAGGGCTGGGGGTATAGCTCAGAGGTAGAATATATATATTATGTATAATAATAATATATTCTAAAGTCCTTGGTTGCTTTGTGAATCAAGCGGCACTAAAATATTCTTTCATCTTAGGCTTATATGGCTGTGCATGGTAAAACGAATCAAGGAAAACCACTAAAGAATGGAAATAGTGTATGTAAATCCAAACAAACAGAAAAGGAAAAACGAAGTTAAAAAGAGTCCACAAAATCAAATAACCAAACAAAGGGTAGAAAGTACAGAAAATTCTGCCATTTGCAGCTGGTCATGGTGGTACACACCTGTAATCCAGACACTTGGGAGGCTGAGATAGGAGAATCGAAGATTTGAGGCCAGCCTCAGCAATTTACCAAGATCCTGTTCAAAAAAAAAAGAAGAAGAAGGCGGGCGGGGGGGGGGGGGGGGGGGGGGGGGGGGGGCGTGGTGGCACAAGCTTGTAATCCCAGTATCCCAGTACTTGGGAGGCTGAGACAGGAAGATCACAGGTTTTCTGCCAGCCTCAACAACTTAGTAAGACCCTCTGCAATGTAGACCCTGTTTCAAAATAAAAAGAATAAAATAGGGCTGGAGGTGTAGCTTGGAGGTAGAATGCCCCTGAGTTCCATCTCCAGCACCACAAAAATAAAAATAAAAATAAATTTTAAAGGGCTGAGAGTATAGCTAGGAAGTAGAATGTTCCTGGGTTCAGTGAGGGGGGTGGGGAGAAAGAGAAAGAGAATTCTGTCATTTGCAGCAACATGGATGGAAGTGGGATCTTTAAGTGAAATAAGTCAGGCTCGGAAAGACAATCACCACATGATCTCACCCATATGGAACTGTTGTGGGATAACCCGGTCCCACTCGTGGGTCCTTGGCATTCGTGATAAAAAAGAATTTTAACACGTGCCAGTCAGGATCAAAAAGTAGGAATTTATTTAGGAAAGTAAGGGGATGGGGGAGAAAAACAGGTGAGCGGGCATCTTCCTGTCCCGATGCGCTTCCCAGGTCCCGAAAAAGAGAGCGAGGCTTCGTTTACTCCTTTCCTTTATAGGCTTGTAAGAGGGGTGGGCACAGAAGAGATCTGGACCTCCTCCTTCTTCAGGTATAGGTGGGCGATGAGTAGGTGGTCCAAGCTGGGCTCACCTCTTTCTCAGGTTTCAAGATGGGCCTGCCCTTGGCTGTAAATTTCCAGTGTCCTTGGCCCCTGACTCTTAGGTGGGGGGCAGGGCCCAAGGTACTTCCAAACCTGGGCCGTGAATTTCCGGTGTCCTTTGTCCTGACTTAGGTGGGGGCAGGGCTTTCGGGGATTAGGATGTGGAGCTTCTTTAGAAAACTTCCAAGGGGTGGAGTTAGCTTAAAACTCCAGATTTTTTTTAAAAAAACTAAGGCTGGTGAGGGAAGGGAGAGAGAGAGGGATGTGGAAAGGTTGGTCAATGAATCATAAATCATAGTTAGATAAAAGTAAGAAGTTCTGGTGTGCTATGACACAAAAAAGTAACCACAGATAACCTGAATGAGGAAAAAGAAAATTTGAGAGAATCAGGGAAGTTTGAAAAAATCTTGGTAGATAATGTACTATAAATTCTTTGATAAGCTAGAAGGAACATTTTTGAATGTCTTCACCTAAAGAAATAATCCCGGGGAGACGTGGTGCGGCTGCCCGTTCTGCTGTGCGCTAGGCTTGGTGGGAAGGCTTGTTCTCGAGCCCGCGCTTTTCGTCGCCGCCACGTCGGGAGGTGGTGTGATTCGTGGCCCGGCAGGGAACAACGATTGCATCTACGTGGGCAACTTACCTCCAGACATCCGAACCAAGGACATTGAGGACGTGTTTTACAAATACGGAGCTTTCCGCGACATCGACCTCAAGAATCGCCGTGGGGGACCGCCCTTCGCCTTCCTTGTTGAGTTCGAGGACCCGCGAGACGCGGAAGACGCCGTGCGGTCGCGATGGATACCGTCTGCGAGTGGAATTCCCTCCAAGTGGCCGTGGTACAGGCCGAGGCGGCGGCGGGGGTGGAGGTGGCGGAGCTCCCAGAGGCCGCTATGGCCCCCCATCCAGGAGGTCTGAAAACAGAGTGGTTGTCTCTGGACTACCTCCAAGTGGAAGCTGGCAGGATTTAAAGGATCACATGCGTGAAGCAGGTGATGTATGTTATGCTGATGTGTACCGAGATGGCACTGGTGTCGTGGAGTTTGTACGGAAAGAAGATATGACCTATGCAGTTCGAAAACTGGATAACACTAAGTTTAGATCTCATGAGGGAGAAACTGCCTACATCCGGGTTAAAGTTGATGGGCCCAGAAGTCCAAGTGATGGAAGATCTCGATCTCGAAGCCGTAGTCGTAGCAGAAGCCGTAGCAGAAGCAACAGCAGGAGTCGCAGTTACTCCCCAAGGAGAAGCAGAGGATCACCACGCTATTCTCCCCGTCATAGCAGATCTCGCTCTCGTACATAAAGATGATTGGTGACACTTTTTGTAGAACCCATGTTGTATACAGTTTTCCTTTACTC